>JABCMJ010005034.1:0-16856 GCA_014822125.1 Arbutus unedo | reverse complement strand
CTTGGGTTTAAGCATTTTGGGCCACGTGGTTGGGCTCCAACAAGTTGTTGGGTCAGTAATTTACATGGAGCGTTACAAATAGTATCAGAGCGACCCGTGTACACGATCGAGTGTGGGGTCGGGACTTTGTTTGGTCACTAGAGAACAGACCCGGGGTTAGGCCGTGGTGACTCTAGTGTTTAGCTCCTTACGAGGGCGCAAAGTCTTAAAGATGGGAAGATTGTGATGTCCCGTCTTACATCGAAAGTCTATATGGGTGATCCTGGGTATATAAGAAACTATGTAAATTACTACTAGCAACTTGGGCTTAAGTATTTTGAGACACGTAGTTGGACTCCAATAAGTTGTTGGGTCAATAATTTATATAGGGCGTTACATGATGTCTATAACATTTTGTTTTGAATCTTCTGTATGTGAACATGAAGGAAAGATTGAAAGTACATTCACTTGCTTTCTTGTTATCTGTCGCAACGATTGATTTTTATTCAGAATATAGGGCTTAGTAGGAACCAAAAATCTCTTATTGTTATTCTTTTCAATCCCATTTGTAATTAATAATGGCATATGTGCAAGTAGAAGGGAGATATGGAAGTGGATAAGATATGAATATAGGAGGTGTGAAATAATTTTATCCCCTTCTAGATAGATAAAATTTAGACGCCGGATATAATATCCGGAGTCTAAAGACGTAAACTAATTTGGAATACGACAATCCGAATTACTATATCTGGGATGATAATTTTATTCCTTTGTTTGAGTTCTAACGGACAACTCCTAAGGATCTTGTTTGAATTGAGTCAAAAGATTTTAACGATTTTGTAGCTTTCAACACATCAAACATGTGTCGTGCAGACCCTTGAAACAGCTACCTCGATCTTGCTGCCATTCATGTAACGTAGGTTGGGTTTTGCATACTCGTTGGTATTACCACGTAAGCATAATGATCATAATTCAATTAAAATTTTAACAAATGAAACACGAATAGTTTGATTCTTTGCACATGGGTAAGTTTGATTGGTTTAGTGAGAGAGATGTGGTTACAAAATTCTCATGACTATCAACATGTCAAAGGCTTGGGGGACAGAGAAACAAGGTGCCCTTATTTCATGGCCTCCCGCCCATGCTTTGCTTTCTTTTTGGTCGTTTGATTGTTCTCTCTGCAAATAATTATAAATGTCGTATTTCGTCTCTTTTGGACTTCCAGGCACTCGTTTGCCCCATCTCTCTCTCTCTCTCTCTCTCTCTTCTCTCTCTCTCTCTCTCTCTATGTTATACTTCGACTACAGATTCCTTTGACTAACAAGACCCGCCTCTAATTAAGCACTATTGGTCTTACGAATTAGCCAATCAATTAAAAGTCTCTCTTACAAGACTATATATTATCTTTGTTTTTATTAGCCTACCTCATAGACATTTAGCCTTTCGCTTTTGTGCTTTGTTTTTTTTTTTCAAGTTTACGCTTAGCAATTTTTATTTGTTTTCTTGAACCAAAATTTTGCACCCAATTTTCTGTTACCAGAGTTTTCAATACAAAAACAGGTTCGTTGGTTGCACAATCAGATGCCTAAGCCCCGATTACAGGTTGATTGTGATATGTATAGCTTATATATGAGTATAAGAATTAATGTGTGTACCTTTACTCAATCAATGCTATGTGCATCAACAATGCTATTTGTGGAGGAAGGGTATTCCGAACAACGCACCGATACTTTTGAGAAGTTAAACTATTTACACGAATAGTTTGACTCTTCAAATCTATTAGTGGAGAATTCGGGATATTATTCTCTGTAAATTGCATTTTTGTATGTGTATACATGTAGAATATTCTCTACCTTGGTATCCAATTGCTTGCTTATAAATCTCCAAATATATACTTTTAATTCTTCTCTCAAATAGTAAAAGGATTCCTAAGTCCAGAGTTGGTGTTTTGAATTGGAAACTCCAAAGTAGGAGAGAAAGAGAGAAATATATTCCCACGAGTTTCAAAATTAATTGTCGTTGACATTAAATTAATAATTCCGAAACTCTAAATAGGATTTACAAACAAGATGAACATGTGCCCCAAGAGCACTCTTTAGCATTTGTTTTTCTCTATTTCTAATAATTTCATATTAAACCATTAATTATTTGTACTCGAGTTCCTAACGAGTCACGGACATGAAAAGACTAAAACGTTCGAAATTGGTTTATTTTTTAAAAAATGTTTTAGAAATTTTGGACTCTTTTGACACGTGGACCAGCCTAAAATTATCCGGACACACATCTCCATTTTACACTCCCAACCTCCACTTAATAATCATTCACTACTCTCCAGGGAATATGCAATTATGGTCATTCGCAGTGGCAAATTCAAAAAAAAAAAAAAAAAAAATTGACATGGCGGGGGCAAAGTAGTAATTATGAATGCAAAAATTTAGTCTTTAAATTCTTTGACATTCATTATTAATCACAAAAGTTCAATTTCGACTGTTGTAATTTTTGTACAAATAATTTACATCTTGAGATCAACAAAATAAACAGTTGAAATTATCAAATAAAATCAATTTTAGCTGATCGTTTTATATTACATAAAAAAAATCCCCAAATAAATTATCTGAATGCAATCTATGATCGTTTTTAACTGATTAATTCTTATGCTTGTAAACCAATTTTTTGACATCCCAAAACAAACACTTTTTACTTTTATTTTTGTGATTCGATGACAAAGGACTTGAAAAGTACAGTAAGACCCTACACTTGTTTCAATCGATTGGTTCTTGTTATTTCTTCGGGAAGTTGAACCTGTAATTGAAACGAAATCAATTTGATTTACATATTCGTCAGTCATTATACTATCAAAAGTCATTATTTATAGCTAACTAAATAAAATGTACTGATCTCCCCCAGGTTATTAACAATTATAGAAATCTCCTATGAAGTTTCAAAAAGTGCAAGGATCTCCCTGCTTTTAAAAATATTTAATTGTTTCTTTTTTGTTGCTAACTTTTCTCTAAGAATGGATGAATTATGCTCATCTCATCGTAATTGATTTTCTAAATTCCTAAAATGCCTTTGAAATGACTATAGAAAGACCATCAATATGTTCCTCTCCTCTCTCAAGACACACAAATTTTTTCTCTCACCTCACATTAAGGTATAAAAACCCTCACATTAAGATTCGAAAACAATCCAAATTAAATGCTTGATCAAAAAGTAATATGCTCATCTTCTAAAATGTAAATTATGAGGCAAAAGTAAAAAATGTGTGGATTCTTTCCCCTAATCCGTTTTCTCTTGTTATTTCGAGGAATTAGCAAGACAAAGAAAACACAAGTAGAGAAATTTTTTTATAGATACACAAACATAATTAGAACTCAAACTGTGCTCAAGTAATCTGAACTCATTATTTCATCTTTGATTGTGATCCAAAATTACATTTTAGGTAGCCTCGAGGGTAGAAACTATATTACGCTCGGAGACAAGAAGATATACAACCCTGTCTCTTTTTCTATCTCTATATATATTGACAAGGATAAAAATGTAATTGAAAAAATACATTTATCCCCCTAGCAAGAGATTTAGTTTCGGCACCAGATAGAAGGTACATCAGCATTCACGTGCCGAACACGTGTATGCTATGGCGGACCTAAAAAGGGTATCCATACATTATTCAAACCGAGAAGATCAAATACCTAGTTAGCCGATCTGAGAAAAGCGGCCCCACGTCTTGTCGATCTGATAAGGGCGACCCGAGACACCATCAATCCGAGAATGGCGATAAGCGACTATTATTTCGAGATAAGGCAGAATCCCATATAAGTCGGGATACAGTTCTAACAAATATGGATGAGAAATTCACGATCAATTTAATTAGTACGAGAAGTATTAATTGAATGAAACTCTAATGATAGAAGATAACTGCTTGATAGAGAGTTATCTTATTAATGGCCAATCAGAAGACACTTTACTCCAATCAGAATCCTAAGGGAATTAGGATTAAAGATAAGTCTATAAATAAAGCTCCACATCAACAAAAAAAGTACGTTCTAACTAGTGCATAATTTCGCTTGCTAATAGAGAATATTGGCTTGAGATATAGTTCATCCTGTGAGCTTTTGCCTGACTTAATCATCGAAGTGTCTTCCTACCACATCGGCAGAGGGCTCTTTGATGATTTGTTATTTTGTAGATCACAGGTCCACCCCTGACTGAGAGTGTTGTTTTTGCTGGATATTGAGTGATTAGCTTTCCGTCCTGATTGAGAAAATCTACCCCTCCACAATTGGCGCCGTCTGTGGGAAAGCTAAAAACTTATGGCAGAAACACTCAAGAGAGATCAGGGGAAAGAGCACAGAGGGAGAGGCGGACCTAGATCTCCTCCTCCGATTCCCCAGAAATCAAGGGGACCCAATAAAGAGGTTCCTACGGTCCTACCCCCAAAGCTAGTCGGGGGGCAGCCTGGAGGACAAGTGCTGCCTCTTACTATTCCGCCACCAATTGCTTTGCCAGTGGCTCCCCCGCCACAGGCCACATTGTCGTTGATTCCGCTAGAACAGTGCCCTAATCCTCCACGAGAAACAGAGCGGTCAAGGACGAGAGATAAATCTCAAATACAAACCCGAAATGGGGGAGGGAGAGGATCCTAAACTCATGAAGGGTCTCGCCGAGGCAAAAATTGCAATAACATCAACTGGGTCCGAAGGAGGGACCAGGAAATTGAAGAGATGAGGCGTTACATACGCCGCATGGAGAGAGAAAATCGGACTCTCCGCAAACAAAGAGATCATGATCGGCAGTTAGTATCCGGATGTGATGAACATTCCGAAACCGGTCCATCATGACGGGATAGCTGACACGAACTTAGTCATAGACCCCAAGGAGGGGAGCAGCAAGCTGGACCTCTCTCAAACCTAGGCGGACTGCCTCCAGCCAACCGTTTTCCGATATGCGTGATTGGCGTAATCAGCGGACAGGAATGGCTCCGAATATCAACCAGGCGATGGCATGCCCAGTAGTACCCCCAGCTGCTCAAATTCCTGATATGAGGGCATGGTTGAATCAACAATTGGGGTTGAATTGACCAGAGGATGATGAGAATCCTAGGGAGTTGCAGCAGCTGGCAGTGTCACCATTGTTAGTTCAGATCAAAACGGAGGACTTACCTAGAAAGTTTGTCCCTCCAAAATTCTCAACCTATAATGGACGAACGGATCCAATGACTCACATCAAAGGATTCGTGAACTCCATGATGATATATGTGGGCCATGACAGCCTGTATTGCAAGGTTTTTTCCTTGAGATTGGGGAAAATAGCCCTGAATTTGTTTGAAGCCCTCCCCTCGAGGTTAATTACTAGCTAGAGGCAAGTGGCAGACCAATTTTTCAAGTCATTCATGGCTAACCGAGCATAAAAGAAGTACGTGAATACTCTCCTAGCTCTGAGGAAAGGATCCGATGAGGATCTCAGACAATATGCGAGTAGGTACTGGCAACCTACAATGAGATCGGGGACTGTACAGAGGCATATGCCGTAGAATCCTTTAGATTAGGGCTATCGTACCGAGATCGGTTGAGGGAATCCCTGACCATAGACCCTCCCAGCACCATTGCCGATCTCATGGGAAGGATAGAAAAGTATGCAAAGTTTGAAGACGAGATCCGTCAAGATACGAATCGGCCCGCAAGCAAAGTGCATAGGAGCACTACAATAGAACCAGCAACGAAGAGGTCAAGAACCGAAGTGGCCGAAGTGGCACAAGTAGTAAAGGAACGTAAGTCTTCTGGTCCCCAGGCATATAGAGCGATATGCACAGTTTTCAACACTTCCATCTTTAAACTAATCTGGCCATTAAAAAATGCGCCCTTTTGGAAATGGCTGGCAGCTTTAGGGGGAGAACCCGTGAGGCATGACCCGAACAGAGATTGGTGTAGTTATCACCGAAATAATGTCCATATCACCGAAAAATGCAAGGCGCTTAAACGGTTCCTAGAGAAACTAGTTGAAGCCGGACATCTTAGACGGTTTGTGGCCGGCCAAGGGCAACCAAAAGCTGAGCCGGAACCCATGGAGATGGAATCCTCTGAGGAAGAGGCAATGGTAACCGGAACGGTCCATGTCATACATGCTACAACATCGATTCTGGACAAAAAAGAAGTTCGGCTCCAACGACGCTGCGATGGGCATGAACATCATGTTCAACATCTCGGACAAAAACGGAAAAAGTCTGAGAGAAAAACAGACACAATGATATCCTTTTCGGACAAGGATCTAGAGGGGGTAACCTATCCCCATAATGATGCATTAGTGATCACGCTGTTGCTCGGCACCATCAACACGGAGAGGATCCCAGTTGACCAGGGCAACTCAACAGAAATTCTATAGTATGATGCTTTCAAGAAGCTCAAACTTGATAAAGCAGATCTGCAGAAAGCCGACAACCCACTCATAGGTTTCAACGCTGAAGTAGTCTGGCCTTTGGGATCCATCACTATTCTTGTGCGGGTAGGAAGGGTCACTCTAGACATAGAATTTTTAGTTGTGGATGTGTCATCGGCTTACAACGAAATCGTAGGAAGGACTTGGCTCCATAGGATGGGTGCAATCCCCTCCACATATCACCAGATGTTGAAATTTCCTGGCAAGAATGGGATCGAATGTGTTTACGAAAATCAGACAATGGTAAGAAGTTGTTATGTCGCTTCCATAAAACACAAACCCAAGGCCGAACACGTGAAATCTATAGAGGCTCCAGATCAGCCGACGATGGAGGATGTCAGGCATAATCCAGTTGATCGGGTCGTGGAAAAACTCAAGCAAATACCGGCACATGAGACAGACCCAGAAAAGTATTTTCTCATCGGTGATGAGTTGTTTTGAGCAGGACGAGAAAATCCTGGTACAGATTCTTAAGGAACACATTGACGTATTCGCTTGGACGCCGCAGGAGATGCTTGGGGTGAGCCCGGATATTGTCTGCCATCATTTGAATGCGGATCCTATCGACAAACCGGTGATGCAAAACGTAGAAGGTCGGCAGTTCAACATGCTGATGCCATAATTGAAGAAGTAAATCGGCTACTAGAAGCTGGGGCCATCAGAGAGGTTTACTACCCTGAGTGGTTGTCAAATACTGTGGTGGTGAAAAAGAAAAATGGCAAGTGGAGGGTATGCGTGGACTTCACCAATCTAAACAAAGCTTGTCCCAAGAATAGCTTCCCATTGCCGAAAATAGATCAGCTTGTGGATGCCACTGTTGGATATCGGCGCATGAGCTTCTTGGATGCATATCGAGGATACCATCTGATCGATGTCGACTCAGAGAAATTTCTTGGGCATTTGGTTACCAGAAGGGGTATAGAGTCCAACCCCGATCAAATCCTAGCTTTACTGAACTTACAGAGTCCCCAAACCGTGAAAGAAGTATAGAGGCAGACAGGGATGGTGGCAGCTCTAAATAGGTTCATCAGCCGATCATCTGATCGATGTCGGCTGTTTTTTCAACTACTGAGAAAGCAAGTGTGAGACAACCTTCCATGCGATCAAGACTTACTTGGCAAACCCACCACTCATCATCACTCCCGAGAAGGGAGATATCTTGACATTATATCTTGTCGTGTTCGAGCACGCAGTGAGTGCGGTACTATTGACAAGTAAGGATGACGAACAGACACCCATCTACTATGTGAGCAAGACACTGCTCGATTCTGAAACAAGGTACCTCCCCTTAGAGAAACTGATTTTATCACTTATAGTACCTTCAAGAAAATTATAGCACTATTTTCTAGCCCACACGATCAAAGTAACAACCAAACATCCCCTCACCACTGTCTTGAGAAGAGCGGAACTGTCCACCTAGTATGTGCAACTCGGAGAATACGATATCAGGTTCCTTCCGAGATCAGTAATAAAGGGTCAAGTCTTAGTAGACTTTATTGCAGAATTCTCACACGAATCGATAGAAGAAGTGTCGGTGATCTCAGAAACAAGCATGTCTGGACAGGGAGCATAGAGAGAACTCACAGCCGATCAAATACCCTACTGGAGGTTATATGTTGATGGATCCTCATGTTCACGAGGATCTAGAGTTGGCATCATAATCTAGGAGCCGAACGGGTGTTACTTTGAGTAGTCTATTCGATTGAACTTCGGTGCTTCAAATAACGTCGCCGAATACGAGGCACTAATCTATGGACTCAAATGCGCGTATAATCTGGGGGTAATATACGTAGCGATCTACTGTGATTCTCAGCTAGTCCTCGATCAAGTCAACGGTGAGTATGTCACTCGAGATGAGAAGATGAGTGCTTACGCGGAGAGAGCTAGAGAGGAGTTATCTAAGTTCAAGAAGGTCGAAATGACCCACATCAGTTCTAGGCAGAACGAGCACGTGGATGCCTTGGCATGTTTGGCTTTGGCAATTCCGAGAGATATGCAATCGAATACCCGAGCATCGATATCCCTATTGTCGAGAAAGTTTTGGAGATCGATCTCGGCCCTAGCTGGATGGATCCAATCATCTCTTACCTCACTGGGGGAACAATTCCCGATGATAAAAAAGAAGCTCACAAGCTACGGATCAAGGCAATAAGTTTTTGGCTCTCGCCCAACCAAGAACTCTACAGGAAGTCTTACACTGGTCCCTACCTGAAGTGTGTACACCCTAACCTGGTGTGAAAGTTCCTGTACGAAATTCATGAAGGCACTTGTGGAAGCCATGCTGGGGGCAGGTCCATCACCCACCATGCCATATCTCAAGGATATTGGTGGCCTTACATGCAAGAGGATGCAAAAAAATATGTACAAACTTGCGAGAAGGGTCAAAAGTTTGCCCCAATCACCCATCAGCCTGCTGCCGATCTAGCACCACTCACCAGCCTTTGGTCTTTTGCTCAATGGGGGCTAGACATCATTGGTCCCCTTCCTAGAGCAACTAGAGAAAGGAGGTATCTCATAATCGGAACGGATTATTTTACTAAATGGATAGAAGCAGAGCCCCTAGCCAAAATCACGGAGAAGAACGTTGAGCGGTTCGTCTGGCAGAACATCATCACCAGATTTGGTATCCAATACGCCATCGTCTCAGACAATGGAACCCAATTTCAGGATAAGTTCAAGGCCTTCTGCTCACAGTATCAAATCTGCAACCACTATGCCTCAGTGGCATATTCACAATGCAATGGCCAAGCAGAAGCCTCAAACAAGACCATACTTGGAGGTATCAAGAAGCGACTAGAGAGAGCCAAAGGCAAATGGGTAGAAGAGTTACCTCTGGTCCTCTGGGCATACAGAACCACACCATGCCGATTTACAGGAGTCACCCCGTATTCACTTGCATATGGCACCGAGACTGTCATTCCACTTGAAATCAGCCTCCCAACTATCCGAACTGAATTAATGGAGCAAGGCAGAAATGATCATGCTTTAGCGGTAGAGCTCGATCTCGCTGAGGAGAAAAGGGAATGGGATGTGATCAGATTAGCCTCCTATCAGTCTATCCTTTCTAAGTCATACAACAAAAGAGTCCGTCAAAGAGAATTTGAACTCGGCAACTTGGTGCTCCGCAAAGTCATGGGTAACACGAAGGATCCAACTGATGGACAACTTGGGGCTAACTGGGAAGACCCCTACAAAATCGTAGAACGGCTTGGGAAAGGCGCCTACAAACTCCAAGATCTTGATGACATAGAAGTCCCACGTACTTGGAATATTTCAAACCTCAAAAAATTTTATCAGTAGAATCGTCTTTTTCACACATTTATTATGTTTACCGAATCTCAGTTTGATAAATAAAAGCATCACTTTTCGTTCATTCATTGGCAGATATTCAGTAAGGCTGTAAATGTCACAGTTTCTCTCACTGCCTTACTGGGGGGCAAGAACGACAATTCCCGAACATACTCGAGAAGAGTATATGTGTAAACTGAGAAAAATTTGAGATAAGTTTAAACTTGAGAAGGGTTTGAATTCCCGAGCATACTTGAGAAAAGTATGTGTTTAAACTTTTGACAAATTTATACAGTCCGAACAAACTTGAAAAAAGTTCGAGATAGGTTCAAACTTGAGAAGGATTTGAATTCCCTAGCATACTTGAGAAGAGTATGTGTTTAAACTTTTGACAAGTTTCAACAGTCCGAACAAATTTAAGAAAAGTTTGAGATAAGTTCAAACTCGAGAAGGGTTTGAATTTCTGAGCATACTTGAGAAGAGTACGTGTTTAAACTTTTGACAAGTTTAAACAGTCCGAACAAACTTGAAAAAAGTTTGAGATAAGTTCAAACTTGAGAAGGGTTTGAATTTCCGAGCATACTTGAGGAAAGTATATGTTTAAACTTTTGACAAGTTTAAACAGTCCGAACAAACTTGTGAAAAATTTGAGATAAGTTCAAACTCGAGAAGAGTTTGAATTCCCGAGCATACTTGAGGAGAGTTTACTTGAGAAGGGCTAGCATCCAAACATACTTAGGGTATGAGCTTAGACCTTGAGAAAAGTTTAAGAAAAGTTTGACATATGTTTAACACTTGAGAAAAGTTTACTTCACCACCTGAGCATGATATTTGTAGAATGATAGATATAAGCAAGAATCTGATCAATGTATTCATTACCAAGTTCGTTACACAAAAATGGCAGTCAAAGGCCATCCTAGAAGTCTGCAGCTACAATAGACAAACAAAATGCAAAACAACAAAGTCTAAACTACAATAGGAGCTAACTCTTCCACATCAACTGCACAGACGGCTACCGGATCAATTCGCCCTTCTTCTCCATTAACTGCAACTGAATCCTCTATCTCGGCGGCCTCAGTAGCCTCAGCATTATGTCTGGACACTTCGGCATCCAAGTCGGTAGGAAGGGGCACTGTTGTGTACAACGACGACCCATTGGGGACACCACAAGCCTTCAAAGCAGCTTTCCATTCCTGAGCAACAAAATTTGCCTCAATTTCTAGCATCTGATTCTCAATGAAGTCGGCTACGACATCATACATGCCCTTCGTTTAGGCTTCGCCTTGCACCCGCTTCAGCTCCTCTTCATGATGGCCCTTCAGATCGGCCATTTGCTCCTCCAGCTTGGCATTCTTCTCTCTCTCTGCGCCCAGCTGATACTGGATGGTGTCGGCCTTTAGTTCTGCCTCACGAGCCCACTTCTTGGCCACGGGCAGGTCATCCTAGGCCTTGGTACACTTCACCCTCCAATCCTTCAGTTCCAGATCGATGGTGTTGTATCGGGCTTCAAGATCCTGACAGTAGCTCAAGCACATCATAGTCTTTTGCATAGCCTGCAAACATATGGCAGAACACACAATCAGACATCAGCAGATTAGCAATAAAACTCAAGTAAAATAAGATACTTACAAAAGCCTCATGGGCCATCATAGAACGCATCAGAGTTGGGAGATCAGTGCCCTTGTACGGCTCTACATCCTTGGGCAGCATCACCATGCCAGCGAGGGTTTGGGCCACATCCAGGTCCCCAGCAAAATCTGCAATGGTCAGGGGATCAGCCCCATTTACCAACATCGAATGGATCCATGGGGCAGCCTTCTCGATGATCTTGGCCTTCTTCGGCTTCGATGACTCGGAAGGGTCATCTTGAAAGATCTTCCTGGGCCTTCGCCTCGGCAACAGAGGCACATCGGCTTCAGCAAAAGTCTCCTCAGAGACCAGAGTTAGGGGCTTTGTTTTTTAGCTTGGGAGCTCAGTCTTCTTCGGGGCAGCAACGGGCTGCCTATTCCTCTGGCGCATTAGTTCATGGAGATTGGGGAAATCGGGATTGCGTGCCATCACGTCTTGATCGATTTCTCTCGTCCTCAGAATTCCAGATGCGAGGAGATCGGCATGGCGACTGCACTGCACTTGACGAAGTGGATGAGACGGGGATGGCTTTGATAGCGGCAACGGTAACCCGACTCAGCTCTTGCAGCTCAAAAGTCGGCACGCCTTCAGAAAATTCTCCAGTAAGATCAGCAGCAACAACGGTAGCGTCAAGAGTGGAGTTCTTGATGTAACCTTTGTAGCTGGCCACGTACTTCAGAAGGATTTCGGGAGAATGGGCCCAACTCCGGCCTTGAGACCCTTTGTATTGGACGACTTTCTTCATGTCGTCAAGCTTTATCAGTCTCTTGATCCTGTTCTTTCTGGCATTCACAGCTGCACAAGAAAAGACATGGTCAGTATTAAATGCAGTCACCGCTGAGGAGGCGAACATAACTAAAAAGAATGAGATCAGCACACTAACGGATGACACCAAATCGGATCGGAATGTGGAACTTAGGGCATTCTGGCTCGTCGTGACCAATCTCCCAGTTACCGGTAATGATGAGGAAGTCATCGTCATTCCCTTGGTTGGAATCGGTCAGATAAGTGACAATTCGTTCGATATGAGGTCGATTCTTCAGATAATAGGCGTCAGTGCCTTTTCTGACCATATCGTAATAGAATTGGATTTCCTGAAGCCCTAGGTTCGTGTCGTTTATCCTATTAAGTTCGACCACACAGTGAATAATTCTATATGTGTTTAAGAAAATCTGCATGGGATGCAGCCGATACCAATAAAGGACTTCACGAAGAAGGCGATTGAGGGGAAAGTGGGCTCTGCCCTCAGTAATGGTCATCAACGGAATATGAAGGGTATCGGGGTCATTCCCATCACGTGGAGTGGAGGGCTCATTCAGTTCGATAGCAACATCATGAGGAATGTTATATTATCGATGGAATTCCGCCATTCTTTCCGGCGTATCCACTAACTGCCTAAAGATCTCCATTCAGAGAAGAGAAAGGGGGACACGTCGACAGAAAGAAAAACAAAAATAAACGATGAAGATTCAAAGAACGACTTACAAAAGTCGACGAATGGAAGTCTACCGGTGACGGAATGACGACGAACTAACCAGAGACAAAGGGTAGGACGAAAGGAACGAGGAAAGAGTAAAAGACAAGAACTTAGTTCTTAGAAATTAAACATCCCAAGGGAGGCGAACGGAAATAGTTCCAATTCTAGCGCGAGCGAGAAACGCGTAATTCCCAAACAAAAAGCCTGCCACGACGTCGCGTCCTAATTAATGCAATGCTGCAGATTCAAAATGGCGGTTGGGAAGCAATACGACCGAGGATGGATAGGTTCGGAATGATTATATCGTATGGTAACTTTACCTGCTCCTCCAGCTCGGCGAATAGTAGCCAAAGCTAGGGGCAATTGACGAGGGTAAAAATATAATTGAGAAAATACATTTATCCTTCCAGCAAGAGATTTAGTTTCGGCACCAGATAGAAGGTACATTAGCATACACGTGCCGAACACATGTATGCTATGGCTGACCTAAATAGGGTATCCATACATTATTCAAACTGAGAAGATCAAATACCTCTTCAGCCAATCTGAGAAAGGCGGCCCCACGTCTCGCCGACCTAATAAGGGCGGCTCGAGACACCATCGATCCAAGAAGGGCGATAAGCAATTGTTAATCCAAGATAAGACAGAATCCCGTATAAGTCGGGATACAATTCTAACCGATATGGATGAGAAATCCACAACCAATTTAATTAGTACGAGAAGTATTAATTGAATGAAACTCTAATGATAGAAGATAACTGCTTGATAGAGAGTTATCTCATTAGTGGCCAATCAGAAGACATTTTACTCCAATCAGAATCCTAAGAGAATTAGGATTAAAGATAAGTCTATAAATAAAGCTCCACATCAACAAAAAAGATACGTTCTAATTAGTGAATAATTTCGCTTGCTAATAGAGAATATTGGCTTGAGATATAGTTAATCCTGTGAACTTTTGCCTGACTTGATCATCGGAGTGTCTTCCTGCCACAGCAGCAGAGGGCTCTTTGACGATTTGTTATTTTACAGATCACAGACCCACCCCTACTGAGAGCGTTGTTTCTGCTGGATATTGAGGAATTAGCTTTCCGTCCTGATTGAAAAAATCTACCCCTCTACATATATGAATAAGAGAAATTTCAAAATTAGGAAATTTGCATAAATCATATGTACATATATAGAGGCAACAAAGATGAGAAAATGACATTGAAGAGTTATATGAAAGAAATACTACAGCGCTAGAAGAAACTAAAATCTAGCTCCCTTTATCTTTTCAAGCATTTCCAACCTTGTTTTTCTTGTCCAGCCTTTCGTTGTGGCAAAGAGATTGATCAACCCTATGATATGAGTTTTTATGTATCCCACAAGAAAAATAGTTCACATGCGTTGATTACAAACAAAATCGTCCATTGGTATATCTACATATCCCACCAAACTTAACAGATGACTGCGTTGTTGGACCCACATTAAAGATAACCCATTGGCCTACACTTTTTTGAGCATTTCTTGTTGCACTTGGACTCCACATACTTGATAAAACTAATATAAGATAAAGTTCATCATAACTAATTATTATTTATGGAAAAATATATTTGTGGATAATTAATTAAGAGACCTTGATGGATTAGGTGTCTTATAATGTTATATCTCTAAACCCTCTTCTCCCCTCTATAAAAGAAAGAATACCCAACCCCTTGTGAGTATTAATTTTCATCAATAAAAAATTATTGGGTTATTCATAAAAGTTAGAGACTGAGAGGAGAAGGTGAGCCGGGAATTAAAATTCAAGTATGGGATTTCTTTCCTTCTACATTCAATGGCAAATAAAGGTATGTTTATTATTATTTTCTCTGGATGTATTGATTCAAGATCCTATCAAAATTATGATTCCGCATAAAAGTTTAAGCATAATTTTATCTAACAGTTGGTATCAGAACTTTAGGTTTTCTTTGAATTAATGCATCTTGAAATTTATTCATGTTAAGCATATTGCTATGTATATATGTTAAGCATAACTTTGTAGATGTTATTTGTAAAAGATACCGAAAGCTAGTATATAGTTTCTACTATTTCAAAAGCCGTTGTATTTTAATTAAGTAAAGAATAAAAATAACAGTTGGATTACTTAGGGTTTACCAAGTATATAGTCCACCTCTGTTTTGAATTCTAATGCCATGTGGAAACTTTTGTTTTGGATCAGTCATTAATTGTTTTGGATCAGTCATTAAGTTTTAAAAAAAATAAAATAAAATTATAGTGCATGTTAATCTAACAATCGACAGCAAGTTATTTAGTTCGACATTCCACAGAATTTCTTGTGCCACTGTTGGATTGACGTACATAGCTTTGCTATTTTAAAAGCTATTTTAATTTACAGTGAATCTAAAAGGAAAGTAATTAGATAAGAATTGTTAGTTTGTTGTATGTGATAGTGTTGGCTATTGTGGTAGAATTAACACTGGTTTCTCAAGGAAGAAAAAGGGATTACTGTCTTCGTATGTAATCAAGTTTTACGTGATTATTTGCTATTACCGAGATAGTGGAATTGGTTTGTCCCTATTCTATTATTAGCCGCCTAACTTTTGCAGTGAGATTATGATTGACCCAGTGCATATGTTTATTTTGTTATTGGTCCGTTTCAATTACTGTACTCCTATGAGTTACTGTTGATTGATTGTCATTGAAAAGAATTTTCAATCACATAAAATAATTTTCTCATATATTGTGTTTTCTTTGAGAGTGATTGATTAAACAATGACATTAGCATAACCCGGCTAATAATTATAGAGAATATTATTGGTTAGTTGAATATTCATCTGGATTACTAACTTAGCAATCACCAAAGTGTACTAGGTTAGTGAAACTTATGAATAGAGAACTACATAAAAGAATTGTTAAAAAATGGTAACATTAAAGTCAATAATATTCGAAGTTGCAGTTATAATTATGAGAATGTGATTGGCCCAAAGGAAAATCACTTTTGAATAATTATAAATTGGATAGGATAAATAATTTGTATAACTTAACGGGTTAGAATTGGATTCTCAAATATAACATGACTAACTAGTTAAGTGCTATAAATTATTTAGGCCTATATAGGTGATTATTTTTTCACCTAATTAATGAGTGGACAATAGATGTACTTAGGTTTTGCCCAAAGGAGGACCTAGGTGATATCAATGGTTCATCATTATAAAAGTTTTAATTTCTCAAAGCATTAACATAAGTATTGTCCTTTTCCCTTTCAGTTACTGTTCCTGTTTCACTGCACTCTCATGCCTCTAGTGTTCCCATCCTTATTGGACCAAATTTTTTGAATGGAATGAACATGTTCAGTTCACGCTGGGTGTATTAGACCTTGATTTGGCTTTACTTGTTGCAAAGCCCGCGGACATTACTGATGATAGTACTGAAGAACAAGTTAGCTATTTCAATTTATGGGAAAGGTCAAATAGACTCAGTTTAATGTTCATGAAAATGACCATTGCGAACAATATCAAAACAATACTTAAAGGCTGTGGAAGATCGTTTTAAATCTATTGAAAAGTCACTTGCTGGCATAATTATGGCTCAATTGACTATAATAAAATATGATGGTTATCATAGGGTTCAATGACATATCTTGAATATGTCTAACAAAGCTACAAAGCTAGCAATCATGGGAATGAAAGTGGATGAGTCATTCATTGTTTAGTTTATACTCAACTCATTTCCAGCACAGTTTGACTGGTTCAAAATCCACTATAATATGAATAAAGGCAAGTGGAGCTTAAATGAGTTATCCAATATGTGTGTTGAAGAGGAAGTGACATTGAGACAGGAAGGGCGTCACACTGCGTTGGCAGTGACTCAAGTTGCTATGAAGAAAAAGGGTAAAACAAGGAGATATCCACCGAAGAAAAGCAATGGACTTGAGGAAAGTGATCAAACTCATGGCAATAATAGTTTCACTGTCAAGTGTTACTTTTGTAGCAAGAAAGGACGTGTGAAAAATGACTGCAACAAGCCAAGGCTTGGTTCAAAAAGAAAGGTAAACTTTCTTTTGTAT
>JABCMJ010005033.1:5000-16430 GCA_014822125.1 Arbutus unedo | reverse complement strand
AGGGATTTAATATATATCTCTTTTAGGAAGTTTCCTAAGAGACATGTTTCGAATTTGTTATATATAGAGAGGTCTCCTAAGATATTAGATTATGAAGAGATCTATTGAGAGAATAGAAAAGCTTTCAAAAGAGAGAGAGAGAGAGTCAAGACAAAACACAAATCTCAGAGATATTGTGAGAAGACTTGTAGTCATTGATTCGATTCATAGTGGACTGGTGTGGTTCCCGTAGTTTTTTCTCGCGTTGAGATTTTCCACGTATATCTTGTGTCTTGTTTTTTTATTCTATTACGCACGTTTGTTTGTTTTGTTTGGTGATCTATTGTTCCCAAGATTCGTAAGGGGCGTTGTAGACTTGAACGATGTTCGTTCGAATTTTCCTAACAATCGGAGTAATGGGTCACAACCATATGACGTGACCTATTGGACATTCTCGTCCTATCACCCCCGGTGGTAGTTAAATTGGTGCCCAACATTGGCAACGGTATGCATATGTACCGCTTGGTTTATGTATGGTATTCTAAAAATTAGACTAAAAGTCTATTGTTTTTGTGTTTTGTTTTCAACGTAAATTTTGCAATGCTAGAAAATATATTACTTGTGTGTCATTGAATGTATCTAAATAACTTTGACATGGTGAATTTTGAATTTTAATGGGAATTCATTTTTTTTCCTTAGAAGCAACACAACGCTTGGTAAATACGTGTCCATTGGGAAATGACATGCCCATTAGAAAAAGTCATAATTTTCATTAACTGGTTTTTGAATGGACCATTGTGTTCATTGGAAAAAAAAAATGCAAATATAATTTATTCAAGTCACCGGCCACTGGCCAAAAAAGTCATAAATTTGCGGTGGTTTCCTTTGTGTATTAGAATTGTCAGGAATATTATTTTTCTTATGGGTTAAAGAAAATGACATTTGTTAGTTTCATATTTAATACTCATCCTAATAAAGAGTTTAGAGTATTTGATATCATGGGTGTGACCTTTTTGACTAGTCACCATTTTGTATATTCGATGGCCTATTGACTTTTTAACGATTGGTTCCGTTGTTGAGAAATAAACCTGGGTCTCTCGGTGAGAGCCGATTTTCTTAGTTGGTTTGGTGCCCCACGTTGTTGGATGTTAATCATGAGAGAACCATTAATTGCCGATTGCAAGGTTCAATGTTTGAAAATGCTTAAAAGTCTTCAATATTTGGACAGAGTCTGGTTAGTTTTTGGACTTAAATACCAAAGTGTTTTTTTTTAAATATTTTTAATTGTAGCATTCTATATAGTGATAGAATTTACAAATTGGTGTACTGATCTAGAAGGAGTGGCTATACCATTTTGGAGACTATTCTAAGGTTCTAATGTTTGAACCGATTTGATTTCTGTGGTATAGTGTCACCTTCTTGGACACTAAGTATGAAACTTTAGAAAGAGTACTTGGTGATTATTTTTGTTAACTTCTTCTTACAAAACTAATAGAGTGGCAAAATGGGTTGTCATAACTATGGTTTTTAGTAAATACAAGTATGGGTAATTAATTGTGATTATGCTAGTTGTTTGGATCATTTCAAAATATTGATGATTATATGACCAAATTCTAGATTGTCGCATAATTGTGGGGGAAGATGTGTTTTTTGTAATTACTCACATATTGTATTATGAACTCTGTGCCAGAAGTCATATTAATTGAAAGAGTATCGAGTAGTATGGTAAGTCTTGAATTGATGATCGTAAACATAATTCTATACAACACTTGTTTTCATTTGAAGTTGGTATATGTAATACATAAGGTCAAAAATAAAATATGAATCCGTTACCCAAGGAGTATTGACCAGAGAACAAGTGAACGTATCGAGGGGAATGGGGTTTAAGCCTGTAATTTAAGAGTTGTCTCAATGGAACCCTACCTAGTTGACTGGAGATCTCAAGATCTAAGTTTAAAAGGATAACGAAGTTGTGTGTGACTCGGTAGTATCACTGCGGATATAATTTCTCCTACTCATTTCTATGATATAACAGTGATGACTGCAGTGTTATATATGGTAAGCTACGCTTTAATGATTCTCATGTCTTGAAAATCCAAGTGGGGTATGACAGAATACTCTTAATGAGAAGTCACCTATATGAGTGAGAAATGGTCGCTTCTATGAGAATGATAAGACTTAGTTTTTTAGAGCACTCACGAAATAAAGAATTGTCCAGGACTAAAATGAGCACAACCGTAAGAATCAAATATGTTCGAAAAGATCCTGTGTGAATTCTATTTTCTTGGTTTATACAAAAAATTGAACAGTTCAAGGCATCACGTCCACTGATTAGCGAGTAAATCTGGTAGTCTTTCACAAGGGAAGGTTCAAACACAAAAGTTACATATCCTATGCAAGAGATTTCTATTTGTATTCTCTCTGTCGTCTACATTATTTTTTGCATCGTTTATTTAACTAATTTTAATTCATGCGGGGGATTGTTAGAAAAATGATTTTAGAATTGTTCAAAATCATTAAGGAGTGAATAAAAAATTGACTCCAATTAATATTGGTTGAAGAAATTCAAATAAAATTTATTTCTTTTGAATTTTATATAATTTTAATGCGTTATTTACTAGTATAAAGTCGTGTCTTATCATTGACATATATACGGATGAATAGTTATGTCACTTTCTTTCGTAACTATTGGGAATAGTCACAAATTATTCTATATAAAGGTATTCCCTCCATTTGTAACAAAAAGACTTTTGGGGAGACACATGTTAGAGTAATTTTGAATTGATTTTTTATTTATTCTTTTGAATTTTGAGTCTTCATACGAAAGAGTACAAATTTATTATTTGGTTCGCTAAGCCCATCGATTGGAGTGTTACTTCGGTGGGATTCGATTATTTTATCCTGAGAGACATGTGCCTATATCAAATCGTGAGAACCATAGTGAGAGCGAAATTTATTTTTAGGACATAGCGTCTAGTACTACACTTGATCCTTTCCATACGATTTTCAGGTTCTATTGTTCTATAATTTATTATCTTTGATTTGGTTGGTTTATATCATGGTAACACGAAAAGCACACATAATTTTTTTAATATCACGTGTGTTTCGCCGCTAGTAATAACAAAGGGGCTAAAAGGGTATTAAACCCCCAAAAAAAACAGAAGATCACCGTCACTGTTTCAAAATAGTCGGCCGGTGTCCGGCCGGTTGGTCGCCGGAAAATATTTCCAAACTTTGTTTTCTTTCGTTTTCGTTCTGGAAACTTCGTGGAGTCTCGTGGTCCGTCAAAACGTATATTAGGATAACGGAGAGAAAAACTTACATGTATTCAAAGTTTCCGGCGATGGTCCGGATGGATTCGGTCGTTGTTCGTTGGCAACCGATGCTCGGCCGGAGCCTTGTTCTCCTCTTCTTCCTTCTTTTCCGTAGGAAATCTCTCTCTCTCTCTCTCTCTCTCTCTCTCTCTCGGCTGAATGGGTGTGTTTGTTGCGTGGGAAAGTAGATATGTGAGTGTGTATCTGTAAGGGAAATTTGATTTGAGGGTAATGTGAGGTGAGAGAGGTGGAGTGAGTGAGAAGGAATAGAGAGAGTGTGAGGGTGGGTTGATAGCAACACAAATCTGGGGAAAAAATGATGATGGGAAAGGTTGAATTTCAGGATTTTAATTTAGGGGGTAGGTTTGGTTAGCTTTAAAAAAATAAGAGTATATATATACACCAATATATAAATATATACGTACACGAGTAAGATTAAATAGTCGACGTAAAATAAATAATCAGAATCAATACGTGAAGTTTAATATATATAAACATATAGTGTATATATTTATATAACAACTAAATTATAAATACAAGGCATGTAAAATTAAATTAAATATATAATACTAATATATATATAACACATATTGCTATAGTATATGTATGTAATGTAAGTAGATACTATCTATATATCTATATATGTAATGTAAGTGGGTACTATCTCAGCATAGGGGTCGGGATCATATCGAACGAGAGCATCACAAGTATAAGGGATTTGGCTATTGTTTATGATGTTCCAATTGTCACGTATAAAGGCAACACTTGTGACGACCTGAGTTTTTTTATTTTTGATGTGGCAATTATCACAATCGGTATGAGTTGACATTGAAGGATACTATTGTTGAAAACATTGAGGATTTAGACTTCATGATTAATCTTCGAGGTTACATTAGGCTCACATTACAGTTTTGATAATTTATCTATTTTTGTACTTCTGTGTTACTGTATTTCGTTTAACCGTGCATTCATTTATACACCGTTCATTATAGAAATTGAATTTAAGGGTAGAATTTATTTACCGAGCATAATCACTCGTGGTGCTACATTCTGTCCCTGACATTTTACGTTAGATGCTGAAGAAGGTGTAGAAGAACCGAAATATACATTGAACAATAAGAAAAATACTGAAGAAGACTTTACCGAGCCATAGTTCACGTATTTAGTGCTCTATACTTTGTTTTGAAAACTCTTTTGTATTGAAACAAATTGTATAACAAGACTCTACTTTTGCAGTTTGTATTTTTGTAATTCAAAGTTGTAGGTCAATATTTTTAAATGAAAGAACCACCAACAGATTTTACCTATTTCAGCATTTTCATATCCTGTAAAACAAACGTGCAATTTTCCTATTTTTATTTAGATTTTGATTACTTTCTTTTAATTCATGTTTCCGAAGATTGAAACGTTATAATATTACTAGTTAGAAAATTGGAAGTAAAAATTAAAGGGAATTTCCTTTGCACTCCATTTTTTTATACCATGAGCAATCTTTATTTTGTCCTTATTCATGTAAATTTATGACATTATTTTCTTATGTGCCAAAAATGAACAAATGAAAAGATTATCATGTAAATTGGCACGACTAAAAACAAACAAAAAAAATGAGCGCAAATGTAAAAAGAGGACTGTAAAATCACTACTAAAAAAAAAAAACAATTGTTTGTACTTAATTAAATCCTTGTCTAATTAGAGCCATGGGACTATTAATTTAAAGTAGACTTTACAAAAATTATCCCAAATTTGTCGATCTTTAAAATCACAAAAATAATAGAATTTCCAAAGCAAAACAAAAAATTATATTTAATATGTATTTATAAGAAAGTGCAGTGTATAATCATTTCCCTGAATTTATAAGCTTTTTGTGTGTGTGATTTGCTCATAATGGTGATAGTTTTGAAATAGGACCACAGAGAACTTTGAGCCCATTTTGGATTATTATTCCATTATTTATTCTGTAAAAAAAGTCTATAACCTCATAATTAAAATTAAGAAAAAAATCTACGGTCTCAGAATTAAAATTAAGAGATTTTTTAAAAATTTAAAATTTAAAATTATGATCTTATTTGTATTTGTATTTATACTTTCATAAATTTAAATAAATAATGATCTTTAACTTTAAATTAGGTGAAATTTTTTTAATTTTAATTATAGAACTCTAGCACTCCTGCTCCTGCCGTCAATAATTTGTATTAGAAAGATTATTTCAAGAAGATATGGAAATCGACCGCTGTCAGCAGACCCCAACGTCGTAAATTCCTCGATCCAACGGTAGTTAATCGTACAATCAAAAACACCGAAAACAATGACCGTGCCCGCGAAAACACCACCGTTGCGCGCAGGTCACACCGACCCACCAACGCGCTCTGTAGCTTTATCCCTCTAGCCATACTCCCGAACGTTAAAATCCGCTCTCTCTATAGCCTCTTCTCTCGTTCCTCTTCTCTCATATAAGAGAAGAAAATCCTCCCAACCTCCTTAATGCTTTTCCCATCAAAATGCGAGTAGTCAATAAAGGAGACGTTGCTTCATCGATGGTGATTTCAGTCGAAGGCAGAGAGAGAGAGACAGAGAAGTTTATGGTAATGGGAACAACGGAGAGATCGAAGCCGCCACTGCACAATTTCGCGATGCCGTGTTTGAAGTGGGGGACCCAGAAGTTGTTGAGGTGCAAGAAGGTGAGTCCGAGTGGCGAAGATTTTGATCGGACGGCGGAGAAGTTTTTGATCCGTCGGCGGGATGAGAGTTTGAACAAGGCGTCGTCTTCGGCGGCAGATGTTGGGGGTTCGGAATGTAAATCAAAGGGAAAAAGCGACGGAGACAATGAAATCGAAGCGGTTAGGGCGAAACTGATGTTCGATCTTCAGACGGCGGCAGACAAGATGAAGTTTGCGGTTTTGGGAGACGAAATGAATGAAACGCCGGCCGTATCGGCGGAGGCGGAGTCGGTGAGGCCGTGGAATTTGAGGACGAGACGAGCTGCGTGTAAGGCTCCGAAAGGAACGAATGGCGCTATCGGTGGGGGTGGTACTGACGGCAGATCAAAGAGTATTACGATTGACGTGCGTAAACCAAATTTCTCGCCGTTGAGGACTGAAAACAAAAAATCTCCAAGATTTCACGGAGATTCAATCGCCGGGGCGAAGAGGGAGAGGGCAAAGTTTTCAGTTTCCCTTTCACGGCGAGACATTGAGGAGGATTTTAGGTTGATGGCCAGACATAAGCCGCATCGGAGACCGAAGAAGCGTCCTAAGATTGTGCAAAACCAATTGGATGTAAGTAAAATCAAATCGTTTTTGTTTTTGTCAATTGCTAGGAGAATATTGTCGAGTATCGGAAGATAGAGCTTTGCAATCGGGAAGACACAGACTGGAAGAAATGACACAATGAGAAAGAAAGAATCAACTCGTCTTTTGAAAACGATTTAGAATCTATCTCTGTTTTGCTGTTTCTTTGATCATTTCTATGTTTCTATTATTATTTCTGGATTGGATTGTGTTGCCTAATTAACTGCTCTGTTGATTGATTGTTGCAGTCTCTTTTTCCAGGCCTGTGGTTGACAGAAGTCACATCCGATATCTACAAAGTCGCTGATGCTCCTTAACCTCGAAATGTAATTACTCTGCTCTATTTCAGATTGATTTTTTGTGATTGTTGAATTGTTAGCTGAACAATTCCACAATTGGTGGAGTTGTTGCTGCTGTTTCTGAACATTTGAAGGTTCATGTTTGCTGGACAATTCTGTATTCTGACCTCTTATTAGATATGGTATAAGATTTAGTTGATTCATAGTGCCAATCTTATTCAGATAAGTTAATCAATTATATATGTAGTGATGCTTCTTTATGTTGAGGGGAGAATAATTATGTATAGAGACAAGAATGTTGGATTTATTAGGAAGAAAGGAATGCTTTCATATGTTGAACTCGGGTTTTCTGGTTATTCTAATTAAAGGATTCTTGAACTGTCTTGTTGGTGAAATGGTGATTTTTATCTTTAACATTTTCGGTTTATTTGGCAACGTTCAAACTTCTCCCAGTAAGAAGATTGAGTCTCGTATTTTATGTGCAAGAGTTAAGTTAATGCCTATCCTCGGGTAGATGTTTATCTATATTTCACATTTCAAACGTATATATCTCTTTCTTTGTTTTACTTGCAGTAGGTGGAGGGGGGATGAAGCATAACTTTTGTTTGATACAAATTCTTGAGCTTGATCTGCTAGGAAGTACCTTAATTATTTCTACTGCATATTAGTTATGAATGGTATAAACTCAAATCTTCTCAGCTAGCTATTGTTCATCATGTATCTTGATGACCCATAGCTACAATGAGCATATCATATTATAATTTGTTAGCTATATAACATATTTATGAACATGTTGTTCTAATTCCAAAAATCTGTAGTGTTTCTAGTTATCTTTCAACATCTCTGTGTCCTCCCTCCCCTAATAGTCAATGCCAGTATTTAAATTTTGTTTACATTATTACCGTTATAAAATTCTTTTTGGTTTTTTTTTTTTTTACCTTGTCCTTTTCATTCAGTTCATAACAAATCTTTCTTAGGTTGTTCTTTCACTGTTGCCTTTCTGGTTGTAAATTTGGATAATGCTTAATTTTTAAATGGAGTTGTGCAATTCGATTACTGATTGAATTTGAATTTTATTTTATGTAGATTAAATTCGTGTTATGCAGTATTTGAATTGAATTTGGTCCATTGACAAGCCTAACTCCGCCCATGCCCCCAAATCATAAATTTTTGTAGTGAGGAAAAGCAACTACATACATATTATTGCATTCAACATTAAGTGAACTTTAATGTTTTAGCAGAGTTGATCAATGTATGTACGGAACGGAGTCTAAGAATGAATAAAGGCAAAATTACACTTACCTCCTCTGACAAATTTAAAATCTTTCCTTACTTTTTTAAAAATTACACCGTCTTACCCGATGTTTCACTTTTAAAGATCAAATTACTCCATAATTTTAAAAGATTCCCCATCTAGGCCTTATAGAATGTAAGAGTATAATTAAGTGCCTTTACATCCCACATGGATCGAGGACGAAACTGTCACCATTTTCCAATACCCAAAGGGCCACACGACACTAGTACGAGACAATTCAGTAAGTTTAGTGCACCAAATGGAGTCATGGTATCATATCATCAAAACACATCACTAATTTTTTTCAGTTCGTGTGGCCTTGTATACACCTTTTTTTTTACTTAGTAGGCGGTTTTTTATAGGGTGTAACGAATTTTATTATTTTTGAAATATGATGGATCGCATATGGACAAATAGACAAATAGCATTTGTGAGAGTAGATTGTGAATTTGGTATGCTGACAAACGAGGGGTACAAATCATGTACAGATATGAGAGGGGAGGAGAGAGAAGGAGGAGAGGGGAGGGGAGGGCCATTTGTCTGTACAAATCATGAATTTTGTACTATACAAAATGAGGGGATGCAAAATTGGTACATTTGTACATAATTTGTATAAATTCACAATTTACTCCCCTCCTCTCCCATCCTCTCTCTCTATTCTCCTCTCACATTTGTACATACTTTGTACCCTGAATTTTGCTATGAGTACAAATGACAGGTACAAATTATGTACAAATGTGAGAAGAGATGTGGAATCTGTGTAATTGAGGCATCAACAAGTGATGATGATGGTAGTAGTGAACTAGTTTTGTGTTTTAGGGTAAATATGTCAAAAGAATCCTCTTACGGAGATTACTAAAGTTTTTAGAAAATCCAATACGCAAAGTCAGGGAGCCAGTACGGGGCGGTCGTCCCTACAAGAAAAAAAAGTCTCTATTGTTATATAGAAAAAATATGAAGTATAGAGACTCGTTCATGCTAAATATTTTGAATATATTTTATTTTGGTCTTCAATACGTATTTGTTCTTTCGTGGTAAAATTTATGACTCCGTACCTGTATATATGTGTAATTTATTCTTAATCTTTAAGTAAAGGCCCCATATACATGACATAATATATTATATTTTCCTTTCAGAAAAATGAGAGTAATGTACCAACGTATTTCTTAAAATATAGGGCAATGAACATAATTTTAGCATTTTAGATATTATGATACTTGTAATTTTAAATGGTAAAATTTAGTAGTAGTTATATTGGTGCGAGTGCAACATTACTTACTAGCATTTCAATTATTTTTCAAAAACCTTTCTTGCATTTACATACAAATTTTTTGCATATTAATGTGATATGAAAATTAAAATCATATTTTATTTATCATAAGAAACATCTTCATCCACCATTAAAAGTGCGTAAAACGTGATATTTGGCAAGACCGACACAAAACATAACAATTTGTGCTTTTAAGCTAATCACTACTCCCCATTTTCATGATCCGATCTCTTTATTTTTATATAAAAATGTTAATCACAGCCTAATTAGCTAATCACATTACAAAAATGTGTTAAAATTTGTGTAAATGCATAAAATACGAAGAAGTATATTCTAGCTTCAAAACTGTTCGTAAAATTTACAAGGAATTTTCTTTGCGCATCTTTTTTTACTATGTGCACTCTTTATTTTGTCTTTATTCATGCAAATTTATAGCATTATTCTCTTATGTGCTGAAAATGATCTAATGAAAATAATCATGTAAATTGGCATGAATAAAAAAAAAGAGTGCGAATATCAAAAGAGGTGTGTAAAATCACTATTAGAACTTAAAGGCCTCGTTTGATAAACTTTTTCGTAAGTTAGAATTAGTAAGGTGATGAGATTATGATAGAATTCGTAATACCAAGGAATTATTAAAATCTGTGTGCTTTAATCATCCCAAAACACCTCTCAATCATATTACGAGCGGTAGAAAGCTTCATGTTAAATAACTCTTGGGGGCTCATAGGGGCACGACCATTGTTCCACATGCTCAAGTGATAACGTTAGCCTCTATAGGGTGCTAAAAAATCCTCTCCATTAGTGTAGCCAGCGTCTACAAGATAGTAATGATCTGTTCAAAAAATAGGCCCTCGTTTAGTTAGAAAGCTATAACTTTACCATTCATCAAATATTAACAATTCGAGAGTCATACCGTTTGGGACTCTCAGACCATTCTCTCTACTTATGACATCTCTAAGCACCCTAGAGTCAGATGCCGACCATTCCCATCCAAGCATTACATGTTGGACCCACGTTAAAGGTGACCTATTAGCCTACACCTCTTTGAACACTTCTTGTTGTACTTGGACTCCACATACTTGATAAAAACAATATAAGATAAGATTCATCATAACTAATTATTGTTTATGTGAAAATATATTTATGGATAATTAATTAAAAAACCTTGATGGATTAGGTGTCTTATAATGTTATATCTCTAAGTCATGTTCTCTCCTCTATAAAAGGAAGAATACCCAACCCCTTATGAGTATTAGTTTGTATCAATAAAGAATTATTGGGTTATTTATAAGAGTTAGAGACAGAAAAAAGAAAGTGAGCCAAGAATTAAAGTTCAAGTAAGGGATTTCTTTCATTCTACATTCAATAGCGAATAAATGTATGTTTACTATTGTTTTATTGGGATGTATTAATTCAAGATGCTATCAAATTATGTTTCCGCATAAAAACTTAAGCATAATTTTATCTAATAATTGGTATATCAGAGCCTCAGGTTTTCTTTGAATTTATGCATCTTGAAATTTGATCATGTTTGCCATGTATATAGATTAATGATTCTTTTATTGATTAACTTTAAACAAAGAATTGTCAATACTGTTCAGAACATATAGTCTGAGCCGGTAAATCCAAACTTGGGTGTTAGTTCTGTTTTGTAAAAGGATATCATCCGTTGGTTAAAACGCCAAATTAAAGTTCTGTTTTGTGAAGATTGACATTAAATATTTGTTTTTCCAGTGACAGACTAGGTCTTTTTAGTGGAGTTGTGTCCTACTTCAATTGGGTAATTAGATGTATAGCACCAACGTGTGAGTTAAAAGACAAACTAGTGGGTTTGACTTTTTCTTAATTTGTATTTTATAGACTATGGTAATTTGGTATCTTAGTGAAGTCCAATTAGGCTTGACTTCAACCACGTTTGTAGTCTAGATGGTATTATCAGTGGCACTCCTATTTAGGCCTGACTTAATAACGTTTAAGGAATTTT
>JABCMJ010005023.1:0-28005 GCA_014822125.1 Arbutus unedo | reverse complement strand
GCATGGCATCCTCTGATTCGCATCCGTGGAGTTATCTAACATCTTTTTATCCATTTTTGAAAAAGATGTATCATAACTCGACTCTTAACTTGAATGTTTTGATTTCAATGTAACTTTTGAAGTGACTTTGTAAACCGATAAGACTTGGAACATTTGGGTTCTCGAACATTTGGTGTTTTATTTATGTTAAAATTTGTGGGTGTGATAACTCATGGTAAACTTGTTGAGTACTTCGCAAAGTCCTAACTTGCAACCTTTTCCCTAAACACACATTACTTCTAAATCGCCCGATTAAGTCTTAATTTATGCTATTGGTGTGTGCTCTTGAATTCCAAGGAATTGGAAGGAACACTTGTCATTCGCAAAATTTACTTATAACAATAGCTTGCAAGCCAACAAAGGCATGGTACCTTTTAAGGCAACGGTGGGTGATGTTGAGTCTATGGGCCAAAAATCATTTAGAAAACAATGGAAAAAATTAAACTGATTCAGGATAGGCTAAAGGTGGCCCAACCGTCGAAAGAGTTATGGGGATGCGAACTGATGAGAACTTGAATTATAGGAAGGGGAGCCGGTATTCCTTGAAATTTTGACGATGAAAGGAATAATCGGTCCGAGAAGAGAGGTAAGGTTACTAGTGGTATGTCAGACCTTTTGAGGTGACTGAAAGAGTAGGACTGATTGGCTTTGAAATTAGAGTTGGCCAATGTACATGATGTTTTCCACGTATCCATGCTAAGGAAGTATGTACCAGATCCGATGCATATTTTGGATCTACCACCAATGGAACTGGAGGAGAATTTGCATTATGAGGAATAACCAATTCGTATTGTAGACACACGTGTGAAGCAATTGAGGAACAAGGAGATTCCGCTGGTCGATATATGGTGAAAGAACTAGTTGATGAGTGAAGCAACATGGGATAAGAAAGCAGATATGCGACTGAAGTACCTGGACTTATTTGAATGGGGTACAATTTCTATTTCTTTAAGTCTTGGCAATGTTGTTATGTTATTGTTGTGAATCATTTAAGATAATTGCATTTAAATTTGAGGGACCAAACTTCTTAAGGTGGGGAGGAAGTGAGATCCCGATCCATAATTGGGCAATTAAGGGCAGAACCATAATTATATTTTGTTAATTCAAGCTTAAATTGAAATTTAATTGGGAATCAAGAAGTGGTTTTGATATTATATCCAAATTACCTTTTGCTTGATTAATGATTAGATGGTATCAAAGCCAAAAATCCTAACCATAACCCTACCATTATTAATGCTGCTAGCTGCTACATTGATCTCGATCTGATCACTACACAGATGATCTTGATCGCGGCATAATTTATCTCAATTGTGTACAAGTTGATGTTCTCCTTGGTCTTGATCTACTCGATCTCATAACATGTCTTGATTTTGATTTGATCGATCTTGATCTAGTCCATATGGTATCAGGTTTAATCTCGATCTCAATTCCTCAGCTATTACTTTCCTTCAGTCTTGATTTCCTCTGTTCTTGGTCGCCTTGTGTGTTGAATAACTGATGATGTTATTGATCTATGTTCCTTCATTAGTTTGTGTTGTTGTCTTTGATTTCAGCAATGACTAGGCCATGGAACTTGCCATATGATGTTTTGTTGCTCTCTGTTGATGAAGAGTTCATATGTTGGTTTTTGATAACCCGTTGATTAGTGTTCTCCATAGTGGTAAATAGTATTTAGTAGTAAAGGGTATTTAGTGTGATGGCTTCCAACTCTAGTTTTTCGGGTTTTGTTTGGTCTCTTAAGATGTTATCTATCACTTCTATGAGACTAAATAGTAAAAAAGTGCATTATATTGGGAAAGTGCAGTATAATTTCTTATTGATGATCTCCGAGCAGCAACTGATACTTGTTATGAACTTGGACCGGCTCAAATGCTTGGATTTGAGAGGACTTCGGGTGATTGCTCCATATAAACTTCCTCAATTAGATTGCCACGCAAGAGGGAATTTTGGACATCCAACTGGAAAAGGGGCCAACTAAGGTTGGTAGCACGAGAGATAAGAAGGCGAACAGAGTTAAGCTTAGCAACCAGGGAGAAGGTTTCGGCATAGTTGACGCCATAAGTTTAAGTATAACCCTCAGCCACAAGACGAGTTTTGTAGCACTCAACAGTCACATTAGGATGATACTTCACAGTAAATACCCAACGACACCAAATAGTAGTCTTTCCTGAAGGAGTACAACGTCCACGTATGATTGCTATGAAGAGCAGTCATCTCCTCCCCCATAGTTGTCCACTACTCAAAAATGGACAGGGCATCCTTAATAGTATTAGGAACAAAATAGAGGATACAGAAGTAGAAAAAGTGCAAGGAGATGGGGAAAGATGAGCAGAAGAAACGAATTGAGCTATGGGACAAGAAGTGGTACAAGTATGAGTACCTTTGCAAAGAGCAATGGGTAAAGAATCTAAAGATGGAGGCGCTAGAGCAGGAGACGAAGGAGGTGGCAGATTTTTGGACAAAGGGGAAGGATCGATAGCGGGTGAAAGCAGTGGCGGAGATTCTTTTGGACAGCGAACGTATACCTGTAAGGGTGGGATGGTTTGGCAAGGGAAAGGGTGTTGAGAGAGGGACAGACCTTAGAAGAAGAAGTAGGACCTACAGAAAAAAAGGGGACAGGTTCATGGAAATTAACATCAACGCAGACAAACTAACGATAAAGAGTTGGCAAATAACGTTTATATCTTTTTTGATTATGTAAATAGCCCAAAAATACACACTTGATAGACCAGGGATCAAGTTTGTCTCGATCAAGATCTAGGGCATGAACATAACAAGTGCAGCCAAAAATTTTAGGAGTAATGGAGTAAAGTGGGCGATCAGGACATAGTAGAGCATATGGTATTTGACCGCTCAAGATAATAGAAGGCATTCGATTAATAAGGTAACCAATAGTAAGATTGACATCACTCCAGTAAAATTTAGGAGCATGCATGTGTAATAGTAGAGCACGAGTGACTATTGAAATGTGACTCAGTTTGCGTTTGGCAACTCTATTTTGCTGTGGGGTCGAGCGCAAAAGGATTGATGTAAAACCCCTTGTGCATCTAAAAACTATGATAAAACATGATGATAATATTTATAAAAAATTTGAATAAGGACACCAAATTGCGTTTTTATTTTCTCATAAAAAGATTTAAAAATGGAGAGTAATTCAGAATGATCTTGCATAAGATAAATATAATTCATACAAGAATAATCATCTACAAAAATAACAAAATACTAAAAGTGAGAATGGGATGGGACCTGCACAGGGCCTCAAATATCAGAATGCAGTAAATGAAAAGGACTCGACACATGATGATCTACCCTAGGCAAAAAGAAACACGACGATACTTACTAAACTTACACGTTTCACAAGGAAGCGACTTAACATGCTACATGATGGGATTGGAAAGTGACGGATGACCAGGGCGATAGTGATACTGGTAAGGTGAAACTATGGATTGGAAGGCAACAGAAGAAGATGGCTCACCATCCAAAAAATAATAGAGACCACCACATTTAATGTTGCCATCAATCTTCATCCTTGTCATGAGATCTTGAAAAACACAAGAATCAAGAAAAAAAAGTGACTGAATAGCTTAAGGTTTTGGTAATCTTACTTACAGACATAAGACTAAAAAGAAAGCGTGGAACATGTAAAACTGTATCTAAATAAAGAGAATAAGTCAATGGAACAAAATCCAAACTAGCAATAGAAGTAGTAGAGCCATCAGCCGAGGTGACATGAGAAGAAGTCCAAGAGGGACGACAATTAGACAAGATAGTAGGAGTACCAGTCATATGATCTGACACCCCAGAGTCAATGACCCAAGGATTCTGGAAAACAAGATAGGCAGAAGGTGGACATTTCTAAGCAAGTGTAACAGTAGAGGCGGAGGATTATTGAGTAGACTAATATTGCTAATATTGTTGATACTCATCCTTGGGAATGGTGACTACACTAGAGGTGGTACTGGAAGATAACTGCGAACCATCATCCTTAGAAATGGTGACCTGGTCGACCAAGGAGACCAAGGATAGCCCAACAATAGTCCATAGTATGATTATCAGCATTGCACCAAGTGCAGCGATGAGGCACCCGACCACAGCTGCAACCACCTCCGCCTGATGAGCGATCCTCTTGGCCATAGTCATTACTGAAACCACCACGACCAGAATCATGACTGATACTACTATTGCCATAGCCAACTCCCCCTACATCAAATCACCACGAGTATAACCACCATGGCGAACCAAAGTGACAAAAGCTGAACGATTAGAGGGTAACTAAGAGGCAGAAGTAGAACCACTATCCGATATGGTAGTTTGACGAATATGACTGAAAATCTCACTAAGAGATGGTAAAGTCTGGTCTTCCAAAAGCTATGAATGAACGGAATAATAGGTGGGAGACAGCAAACTGGATAGAAAGCGAGCAACAAACAAAAACTGTCGCTGACGCTTCATAACCTAAATATCAGCAGAAATATGCTCAAGAATCTTGATCTCCTCACAAAAATCACAAAATTGAGCATAATGAGTTTTCAAAGACTCATTGGTCGCCCATGAGACTGAACTTTATTCTAACTCTAATATTCTAACAAGACTCACCATTGCACTCACTGCAATGGTGATGAGCACACTATTGAGTATTGTTGGGATCTTCATGGTTGCCCATCTGCATACCAAGTTAGACATTTAGAGGATGATAGTCACCACCTTCCATAGAGTCCTAGTTCATCTATCTTATGACCTTGTGTGGTTGCCATTCCAAAGGAGAAGTACCATTGCCTAGTTTCATGCGGACATCTCAAATGCCCGCACCTTCCATATCTACATTTGCTTAGAAAGGTCACCTTATTGATTAACTTGCTACTCATACTCTTTGGATTATTGATTTTGGTGCTTCTGACCATATGATATGTGTCTATTATTTTATCTAGTCACCATATATTTGGCCACCCTTCTTGTGTCACCTTAGTTGACGGTTCCACATCTGATGTTGCTGGTCAGGGTTTTGTTAGTCTAAGTTCATTAGTTTCATTGGTCTCTATTTTACATGTTTCATGTTTTTTTAGTCTTATGTTTGTTAGTAAAATTACTAGTCATTAATTGCTCAATTATCTTTTTCCTTAATTGTCTTTCTAATTCTCAAGACGGGGAGTAAAATGATGGCGGAGTGGAGCATGACAGTCAGTACTACTTTGGTGATGCTAACCTTGCATGCTTGACATCTCTTCAGCCCTTTCTTTCACCATATCAACATCATTTCAGGTTTGGTAATCCATCGCTACACATCTTTAACAGTTGGTCCCATCTTTTGATCAAGTATAGGCCATTCCTTGTGAAGTGTGTGATTTTAGTAAACAACATTGAGTCTCATTCCCTCACAGGTTAGACAATTGTGTTTCTAGTCCATTTCAATTAGTTCATTTTGATATTTGGGCTCCTATGCGTGTTCTTTGACATCTTGATTTTCAATATTTTATTATTTTTTTAGATGATAACTCTCGTGTTACTAATATTTATCTTATGAAAGAGCAGTCAAAGTTATAATCTATTTTAAAATTATTTTATATGGAAATAAGAACTCAATTTGATGTTCCTATTCATATTTTTGGTCTGATAATGCTTGAGAATATTTTCGTGATGTTTTATTTACATTTTTTGATGACCAAGGTATTATTCGTTAGTCCTCTTGCACTCGGACTCCCCAATAAAATGGGGTTTCCAAATGTAGATTGCGACAATTTTTTGAGGTCACGCGAGCTATGTTATTTCTTATGCAAATACTTAAGTTGTTTTCAAGCGATGTTGTTCTTACTACTAGTTATCTTATCAACTGGATGTCATCTACAATCTTTGGGGGTCAGTCAGATACCTTATACAGTGTTCTCTTTCCTAACCATCCTCTTAATTCCTTACCGGTTAATGTCTTTGGGTGCACGTGTTATGTTCATGCTCTCAATCCTGATAGGGACAACTAGATCTCAACTGGGACAACTTAATCCTTTGTCAATCAAAGGCATGTTTTTGGAGTACTCTCGCACGCAACGAGGGTACACATGTTACTCACTTTCTCTTCGTCGTCACTTTGTCTGGGATGATGTCACTTTTAACAAGTCTTTACTGTTTTTATGAAGTTCTCTACCTTCTGACCTATCTTACTACATGCTCACCTTAGTTTCCTCCACACCATTGCCTTCATCACCTTGCTCGCCGCCACCATTGCAGGTGTATGTTTGCCACTTTAAAGCAACACCCACTCTGCCTTAGCCTTTTGGTCCATTTTCTTCACCCTCGGCAGATCTGCCCACATCTTTTGCCTCCGTTCCTATCGCACTTCACAAAGGTACTTATAATTGCACTTCATATCCCATTGCACACTATATTTCGTATGATCAATTTCCTACATCGCTCTATGCCTTTGCTACTTTTATTTTGTCTGTCTTTGTTACTAACACTGTTCAGGAGGCCTTATCTATTTTTAAGTGGCAATCATCTATGGTGGATGAGATATTTGCTCTTCATCACAACCGAATATGAGAGTTGGCTTCTCTTCCTCTTGGTAAGGTCTTAGTTGAGTGTCGCATGGTGTTTACTATGAAATATCATTAGAACGGCTCCGTCAAGTAGTACAAAGCTCGCCTAGTTGTCAAGGGCTACACTCAAACCTACTGTGTTGATAATGCTGAGACATTTTCTCTCATGGCAAAGATTGGTTATGTTCAGCTTCTTGTATCTCTTGTTACCAATCCCAGTTGGCCTTTGTTCCAACTCGATGTTAAAAACACCTTTTTGCATAAAAATCTAGCTAAAAAGGTACGTGGAGCAACCATCTGAGCTTGTTGCTCAATGCGAGCATACACAAGTATATCGCCTTCAGAAAGCTCTATATGGCCTCAAACAGTTCCATAGAGCTTGGTTTGACAAGTTTAGTGAGGTTGTCCTACAATTTGGTATGCGTTGTGCCATTGTCAATCAAATCATTGGGTCTTTTCTCTAACATCGGACCGAGAGGAAATATACTCGATTGTTTATGTTGATAATATCATCATTACGGGTGATGATCAACAAGGCATTGGCGAGATGAAGGAGTTCTTAGAACAACATTTCCGTACCAAGGATTGGGGCATACTACACTATTTCTTATTTATTGAGGTGGCTCGATGGAAGGGAGGAATTAGTTTTTTCTTAGCGTAAGTATGTTCTAGATATTTTAAAGGAGACTAGCTTATTGCGATCAAGACCTGCAAATACTCACATTGATCCCAATGCCAAACTTTGCGTTGATTAGCGAGAGTAACTTTTCAGTCCTAACCAATACCGTCAATTAGAAAGTAAGTTGAATTATCTTACCATCAACCGTCCTGATATTTCATTTGCAATTAGTTTGGTGACACGGTTTATGTTTGCACCTTAACTTTCTCACTGGAATGTTGTTCTTCGTATTGTGATGTATCTTAAGATTCTACTTTATTGAGCCGGTGATCATTTACGTGGTGAAGCATTAAATGATTCAGACTGGGTAGGAGGACCTTCTGACTAGAGATCCACTACTGGCTACTATGCTTTCCTAAGAAATAATCTTATAACATGAAAAAGTAAGAAATAAATAGTTGCTACGAGATTGAGCGCAGAAGTTAAGTACCGCGCTATGGCACACAATATACGTGAGATCATTTGGGTACAGTCCTTTCTTGATGAGATAAGTTTTGATATTTAATTACTCATTAATATGTGTGGAGTTTAGAATTTGAATTAGACTTCTTGGAAGTGTATGGTGAATCTTCTGACTAGACTTGCAAAACACTCAACACTAAGATAGTGTCGATCGGGATTGGGTCTCCAGTGGGTACTCCGATGATCAAGTTAGCTTTCAGTAATAGTGAGAGCAACTTGAAATTAAGCAAGGGATCTAGTGCGAGTATATGAGTGTGTGTGTCCTTGTAGTAAGAGTGCCTTTGGAGTTTTTATAGTGTAAAGTCGTAACTACCTGTCGGAGGCTTTGGTCGTGAATATAGCGTCTGGTCTGCGAATCACGGAGGTACTACCACGTGGCCCACATCTGTGCGAATTGGGCTGGCATACCTACACGTCTACCCAAAACACGGGGAGCATGTCTCCACATGGTGCGGCCGTGCGTGGAACTTTAGGAGTGTGATGAATGGCTACTTAGTTGAAAAATGAGGCCAAGGGCCATTTAGGACACCTTGGCTCGTATGCCGAAGGCAAGTTACTGGCTTTTTGGGCCAAGCCCATTCTTAGCCTAGAATGAATGAGCCGAGGATGATCGTGGGCCGAAGGCCCATTGTTGTATAGTCTGGCCTACTACAATAGCCCCTTAATTCCGATGTTTTAGAATCAACTGAAAAGAGGAATTGATCATTATGATGCCGGAGCCTGACGCCGAGGCCATCTATTGCCGAGTAATTGGCCGGCAAAAGTGTCGTTGATGCGCCGACCAAATTAGAATTCAATATTGAAACTGATCCTTACCTTAAAAGTATAGAAACCAATATAGCATGCAAGACAGAGTATCGATCCACGAGGAACAGTTAGAAGGTTGTCGCCGAAATTCGTAGTTGTAGCATTTCGGACGCTAACCTTTGATTTGGTTGGATTTTGAATATAAAAACTGCAATTAAACTAAACTAGGAAACTAATAAATTAAGAAAGTAAGCTAGATCCGTGGAATTCTTCCATCTTAGATTTTAGGTAACAACATCTTCTCTTTTATAACTCAATCAAGAATTTAGGCTAAAGAATCTTGATCGAAAAATAACGGTGAAAAAATATGAGAAGATGTTGAAACCATAGATCACAGGATGAAATTCATCGTTGGATCTTTCCTAGAGAATTTAGCCTAGCATATTAACGATAGAAATTAAATAATAAATTGAAAACATCTTATCCAAAATTTTATGAATGAATAAACTCTAACAATCTTACCGGAAAACTTGAATGGAAAGTTTGAATTAATTGAATGAACTTCGAATAAAAGTAACAAAATTGTTAAAAATTTATTGCTAGAACAATGGAATCCTAATAGAAAACTAATGCTAAAAATCTAGATAATTGAATGTAAGCCTCCTAGGTCTTTAAATAGGAAAAACTTAGGAAAAAACTTAGGAAGAGGTTTCCTAATTCTAATGGAAAATAAATTACTTAATTAATTAAATAAAATAAAATAAAAAGATAATAAAACTAAAATCCTTGCACGACAGCCTGACTGGTCACGGTTTGAGCTTGAATGCACATGACTAGTCGCAGGAAGTTACTAGAAATCTAAGGTGCATCCGCGTGATTGGTCACACAATTTGGCTTATTGCGCGTGACTGGTCACACGAAGCTACAAATTTTATTGTACTTTTGGTCTGACTGGTCACGGAATCTGGCCTTATGCACGTGACTGGTCACGTGAAGCTATTGAAAATTTTTCTTCTTTCTCTTGACTGGTCATGGCTTTGGCTTGCCATGCGCGTGACTGGTCACACAATTTCTTGTTGTCTTTCTTCAATTTTCTGCACATTTCGCATTACCCTCGACCTCGACGCTCATTTTAATCGCATTTTCATCATTCCTTGTGTGTCGAGAGCTTCTCTGAGCATTTGGATTTCACCAATTCATCACCAAAACACCTTTTTATTCATAGAAAACCTGGAAGTGGACAAAAATTACCCGACGTGCATTATTCGACATTTAAATACCACACGAACACCTAATAGGAATATGTTGGGCCACTATAAAAAGTGTATTATGGCCTCAACACTGAGGGATTCCTTTCAGCTCGAAATGTCACTTTCTAAGATCCTGCCACGTGTGTCATGATCCAACGGTCCGAAGCGAAATGCTTCGTCTCCCGCATGTGACGACTAGTACTTTGTGCCCTGCTATAAATATAGCAGTTTTAGGAGAGAGACTGTTTCTTTGCTCATTCTCTCTCTAGAACCGTTTGTCCTTGATTCTTTGTTTTCAATGATCTTGTTTTGCTTTCTTTGTCAACAGTCTCTCGTCGCAATTTATTCTCAAGTATGAATGTCCTATCTTTCTCTTCATTTTCAATCATTTGCATATGTTTCACATCCATTTTTGAGTAGTTTTCCTCGTTTTGTTTAAAATCATCATCTAGGGCTATCACGTCAGCCCCAAAAACTGGTCGAGTGCCCTGTATTTCGGCTGAGTGCCAAGTACTTCGGCCAACCACTCAGTATGTGATGTCGAGTGTTAAGCCTTAGAAATTTTTTAAAACATGCACTCTTGAATAAGATGTCTGAGCTTGAAGTGGATTCAGCTCAGGTGCTATCGTCTCATTCCGAAGGTCTAGGGCCGAGTGGTTCCGTCAGACTGCGAAACGATGATGCACCAGTTAGTAATTGGTACACCTGGTTCTTCAGTGATCCAGATAGCTTAGCAGACTTCTGGCAGATGTATGACATTCCTGATAATGTTATTATCTATCTGGTTCAGCAAAGAGATAGTCCCATCGTTGACAATCGGTAAATTGTCATGCCGTTGATGGCTATCACCGAGGGGGCGTTCGATTTTCCCTCCACCCCTTCCTTCGGCAGGTACTGTACACTCTTTGACTGACTACCTCCCAGGTCACAATAAATTTTTACCAACAATAATGGGGATAGTTGAGCTCAGGGAAAGGTACAATCTTACCTTCGAGATTGAGGAGTTATTCGCCATGTACTACGTCAGCCACAACACAATGTCAAATAGGAGATTTTTTACATGCCGAGTGGGACAGCATAGATTGATTCATAACTTGCCGGACTCTGACAAATACGCAAATGACTTGGTTACGGTGAGCGAAGAGTTCGAATTCATCCCCAGCGAGCCTCGCATACACCTGGTGGCCGATGTAATAGGATTCTCTACTAAGGTCAGCCTTTGTGCTTTTATTTTTGCTCGGTTTCTAATGGATGCTCCATTTTCTATAGGGAAGCATGTGATCAGTCAGTTGAGGGCGACAACACTGCAGGCCCAGATTGACCAACTACTTGCGATCCGAAGGCAACACAGGAAGTGCATCGTCCTCCTCGAGTATATAAGCTCTTACAAGTCGGTCCTGAGATCGCACAGAGATTCACCGAGTAGTGCTAGGTGCCGAAGACTCGAACGATCCTGCGCGCCCAGAAGACTGCTGAGCCCCTTCAACTCGTAGTCCAACAATCGTTTCTCATCACAGTCCACCCTTAGGGATTATCCAGCAGCCGAGGGACCAGCCAACGTCAAATAACGTGATCTCTATGTCGTCAGATACCTACTGCTATGGCTATAGTCATTCCACTTTGTCAGGAGTCAGTGATCTCGAGCTTCGACGGCTCTTTAAAGACATTGATCTAGGCAAGGGCTTTTTTGCAGAGGCTAAGGAATAGATGAGGAGAGCTAGGCATGGCCTAACCCTGAAGCTAACAGGTGGCTCTAGTGAGCTGAGTGAGAGCCAGTCAAGCTAGAACAAGAAATGGAAAGGAGTCGGAGCTGAGGTTAACTCTCAAAAGAAGTTGAAGGCCAACGAGCAACTCCCAGCTAAGCCACGATCCACTGCTCCTTCTCCACCTCTGCCTCTGACTTCTCTAGCATTGTCGTGGACAACGCTTATTGACCGTGGAGGGCCGAGCTCGTTCGTTGCTAAACAATTTGTGCTGGTGCTGAAGGTTGGCGACCATCCTTTAACGGTTGATGATTCCGTGGAAACGACTAGGCATGCTGCATATGCTCTAGCCAAGGGCATGCTCTTGCCGAAGGATGCAGAAGGTCTTCCCAAAGATCTTGAAGGTGCTTTCACTAAGATGGAAAAATCTACTATGAAGGTATGTTTGCCGGGTGAGCATACATTTTCTTTACGTCTTTATTCCTATATTGTAACCTTCGGTTTCCTTGCAGTCTTGCCATTATGTCGTGACCTTGAAGAACGCCTTGGCCAAGAATGTTGTAGTGCAAAAGACGTTTGAGGTCTCAGTTGGTTGAGGAGAAAAAGGCTCATACGGCGACAAAGAAAGAGAGGGACTCGGCCAGGGTAGTTGTCACGTTAACTGAGGATCGGGTCATATAAGTTACGGAGGATGCTGAGGCTTAGATTGCCGAGCTGCTGAAGGAAGTAGCGACTACCAATGCCAAGGGATTTGATGAAAGCATTAATTACGCCAAGCGGCGATTCATGGAGTAGATGGATGACATCAATGCCGAGCTTGCAGACCTACTACAACAAGCCTTTGCCTCTGTATGGATGAGGGCTTTAAAAGAAGCCTACATCCTAGCCGAGTCTGTCTTGTTTACTGAAATTCTTCAATATAGGATGAAGAAGAAGTCTGCTGCTGGCCCTTCAACCGAGTTGTCTGTGGAAGCTCTACAAGAGAAGAATGACGAAGCTGCACATGTTAACCTGGCTGAGGGCAATGAAGTCCTCTCCCCTTCTGTCGGGGAGTTGAGCAGTTTCCCGAGGCCGCATAGGGCAGAAGAATCTTCCATCAGCTCAAGAGTGAGCTTGGGTTTTGTAACGGTGTTTGATCAACTAGAACTATTATCGGTTGGTCCCAAAGGATAATACTTCATTGTGTTTTTGTTTTCTAAAACGATCATCGGCTGGAGCTGATTGTTGTGTTTAATTCTGGTTTTTAGAATTTTTTAGTTTGAATGTATGCTTCGTTTGTCATATCATATGAATGCTCATCTCCTGTAGTTCTCGTGTTGTATGGATTGTTGAATCTTTTCTTTCAATTTCAATCTTCTGAGCAATTAATTATGTCACCTACTGCCCCCTAGGCACTGTCGAGCAACGCTTGGGATTTGGTAGTGGTTGAGTGTAACTAGGTAGACAACCGAGTATGGTTTAGAAGAGCAACCTGGGAGGCCGCGAGGTTGGTGAAACACCGATGTGGGTTATACAATGAGTGGTTAAACAACCAATCAACTCAATGGTCAGCAGTTCTACCTGGCCATGATGCCTTTGGTATAGACTTAGTGTCATTCCTTGAGAAATTCGTAAGAATTTGACATGTAGGTTACGGAAATTCCACCATATTAAAGTAATGGACTAGTGAAATCACGAATTGCATTGAACAAATGAAATGTTAAAATAACAAAGGGCCCTAAGCCATACATGAAATGAAATAACAAAAGGCGCTCAGCCGTACAATTTAGTGATAGTATTTCTTCAACTTTTGGGCATTCCATGGGCGAGGGACAAGAGTGACGTCCAGGTTTTCTAGTTTGTAAGAGCCGATGCCAACGATCTTGGTCACTCAGTATGGACCTTGCCAATTAGGACCGAGCTTATTTGTTTGTTTGGCTCCGAACACGTTTTAGAGAACTAGGTCATCGAGCCTGAGTGGTCAAGACCAAATCTTCTTATTGTAGCCCCTTGGATATTTCTTGCTGGTAGGCAACAATTCGAATTTGAGCAGAGTCTCTTTGTTCTTCGGCCAAGTCCAAAGCAGTTGAAATTGACCGATTGTTAGCGTTCGGTTTGAAGTCTTCGGTCCGCATAGTCGGGAGGCCTGATTCTAGAGGGATGACTGCTTCCATGACAAAAGCCAATGAAAAGGGGGTTTGGCCTGTCGATTGGCGAGTGGTTGTTTGGTAAGCCCACAGTATGCTATGAAGCTCTTCAGCCCACCGACCTTTGCTGCTAAGAGTCAATTTTTGATGCTTCCATGGACGATTTTGTTCAATGCTTCTGCTTGCCTATTGCATTGAGGGTAGGAAGAGGTTGAATTGAAGAACCAGATCTAGTGTTTGGTGCAGAAGTCTTTGAATAGGTCGCCTACGAATTGTGTGCCGTTGTCGGAGATGAAGGTGTAGGGGATGCCAAACCTCAAGACGTTGTTACGCTAGACGAACTATTTCATGTCCTTGTTCTCGATTGTAACTAAGGGCTTGGCATCCACCGATTTGGTGAAGTAGTCTATAGCTGTGATTCGAAACTTGAATCCTCCAAGTGCCACTGGGAATTTGCCCACAATATGCATCCCCCATAGTGCAAATGGCTAATGCCTGGATAGGGGGTTAAGTTGTTTGGCTGGTTGGTGGAAGAGTGGATAGTACCGCTGACACTGATCGCATTCCCTAATAAGTTGATTGGCCTCCTTCTTCATGTTCGAGCACCAATAGCCCTGAGTGAGAGCTTGGTGTACCATTGACCGCCTTCCCGAGTGGTAACCACAATTGTTAGAATGCAACTCTTGGAATATGACGCCCGTTTGATCCGGGTGCATGAGAGGTAAGGTGCTGAGTAGGCCCTTTGATAGAGTTTGGGCCCATGACCCAACCAAAATTGTGTTGCCTTATGGATAATTTTGTGAGCTTCTCTTCGGTCCTTGAGTAAGGTTTCATCTTTGAGGTACACAACGATGGGGTCCTCCAACTTGGACCTTGTGAAATGCAATTAACGTCAATTGCTGATTCAGGATCTTCAATGCTGGGTGTTGGAAGGATATTCATTGAGATAGTCCTCAGTCCCCCAGCATCTATGGCTGACGCCAGCCCTACTAAGGCGTCGACATGGGCGTTTTGTTCTTGGGCAATCTAGTCGAGGCTAAAGTGCTTGATCCGGGGGGTGAGTTGTCGAACTGCGTCGATGTATCGGGACATCCTGTCGTCCTGGGCTTCATATTCACTAGACAATTGGTTAACGACTAGTTGAGATTAGCTATAGGCTTCAATATGTTCTGCACCTAGACATTTGGCGAACCAGAGGCCGGTAAGGAGGGCTTTGTACTCGGCCTCATTGTTTGAAGCAACGAAGTCGAGTTTGAGGGCTAGCTCGTGAAAATTCCTTTGGGTGAGATCATGACAACTCCTACCCCGAGCCATGATTGTTGGAGGATCCAACGACATATAGCTTCCAAAAGTTTCCATGGTGGAGTGTTCAATTTGCATTATCGCTTGGTACTTGAGTATGTCTGCTAGTGGTAGGTGTGAATTCTGTAATGAAGTTGGCAAGAACCTAACCTTTGATCACTGTCCTCGACTGGTATTGGATATTAAAGTTGGCAACTCAACTGCCCATTTTGAGATCCTATTAGAGAGGTCAGCCTTGCGCAACAATGCCTTCAGCGGATGCTCAGTCAACACTGTGATGGGGTGAGCTTGGAAGTATGATGCCAATTTTCTAGAGGCCGATACAAGTGCTAGGGCGAGCTTCTCCAAGGGTAAGTACCTAGTCTCGGTGCTGACCAGAGTCTTGCTGGTATAGTAGATGGGGAGGTGTGCTCAGTCTTCCTGTTGCACAAGGACCATACTGATTGTATGCTGGAAAACGACCAGATAGATGAAGAGAGACTTCTTCTCTTTTGGGGTGGTGAGCAATGGTGCAGAAGATAAGTAAGTCTTGAGATCTTGTAGTGCTTGGTTGTACTCCGGGGACCAGTTGAAGCTCCTCTGGCTACACTTCTTAAGGAGCTCAAAAAATGGTCGGCATTTATCGAAAGATCGACTGATGAACCTGTTCAGTGCCGCCGCCATTCCCACTATTTTTTGGACTCCCTTGATTGTGTAGGGAGCTTCTAACTTGTGGACAACATTGATCTGATTGGGGTCGGCCTCAATGCCCCTTTTGGTGATAAGGTAGCCCAGGAATTTTCTTGAGCTGACGTTGAAAGTGCACATTTTAGCGTTTAGGTGGAGCTTGTATTTCATCAAGATGTCAGACTTCTTGAATGTGTGCTAGTTGGTCAGTTTCAGGCCTACTCTTGACAACCATGTCATCGATGTAGGCTTCCATCGTGTCGCAATGTAAGGACCCGACTCGTAAATTGAAAGATTAAAGATTTAAAATTTCGATTAATGGAATGATAAGAGTACAAGTCGAAATTAATTGTAGATTGAGGGACTTAATTGAGAATGATTATATTTTAGTTTAGTTTTCGAGATTAATACTAATTTGAGGGACCTATGATGTAATTAGACCTAGGTTGTAGCATAGATATTAGAAGGGTGCCTACACTAGATCATTTACCTTGGTGGATTAGCTATCAACCATTGGAAAATTTGAGATGTGCATGGAGAAGGTGGCAACAGTAGGGGTATATTAGGAGGACACCTCATAGTTGAGGTGTCAATTACCCAACTCTTCTAACCATCTGCTCCTAACAAATCTCACATTACGTTGAGTTTTTGGCTATTGATAGAAAGAGGAAGATGTTCTGTGAAATGAGGCAGGACTAAGAGAGAAGCAGTACCATTGAAAAGGAAGGGTAGTAGTAGAAGGAAGAGGAAGCCGTAGCCAACCATTGTGAAGTTTGGAAGTTGAGATTGAGCAATAAAATGTATAAATTCAATCTCTATTCTACTGAATTAGAACCCTAGAATGATGATTTCAACTATTTTGGGAGGTACCATTAGAGTTTATAGAATTAGAAATGGAGAAAATTGGGCTCTGGTTCATCACTGAGTAGTGGCCGATCGACCAGTTGACCATCCCCGGTCGACCACCCCCTAGTCAACTGCCCCTGTACCCCGTCAATCGGCAGATGAACAAAATGAAATTTTTACTTGATTTTTGATGTTTAACCCATCTCATGACTTGGATTCCTAGTTTATTATAATAAGGGACATTTTGGGGAACCATAATCAATGGACACAAGATCCCGAGATCCTTAATAACTAATAAAATCGACCTTCGGTTGTCGCTGGTCAGTCCCCGGTTGACTACCCCTATTGTCTGGTCGACCGGATGTAGACCAAAATGGAATTTCATTTGGTTTTGGATGAATATCATATGTAAGGCCTTATCTATCTACTTTAACATTATAAGAGGTACTTTATGGGGGATTTAGTTAGCAAACCCAAGGTTTTGAAACTCCCGATTAAATCATGAGGTCAAGTAATAGGAGAGTAGCCATGATTAGACCATGAGAATGATAGTTTAAAAGCTACTGTGTACTTGGTGATAAATTACTGATATTTATGATTATCTAACTATAGGAGATCAAATTGACGATGAGCATTGATTGAAAAAGCTTTACAATACTCGGATAAAAAAGTGAGTTCAAGCATATGATGTTTACTTGTAGTTCGTTTAAAGCATTCAAAGCATGTGATATCTTCAATACATGAATTAAGAGATGTCTTGAGCATGTTTACAATTGAAACTCGTGATTTTGATAAGTCATGTAAAAACTAAGGAATATGGATGTAATACGTAAATTAAACATCCAAATGGTACCCCAGTCCGCTAGGGGATTAGAATATAACGAGATGAGAAATTGGGTGGTTACCGTGGCCAATGCGGTTATGTGGTTGACATCATACCAAGAACATATGAAAAGGGGGTCACTCCCACCTACAAATAATTGGCAACCGTTGGACTATTAAACTTGGAAATGGGAACTTGACTTTTCATACTAAAGGAAGACAAAATTAATTATTGCTTCTTATGACCTTAACAATGACTCATGAAATGCCTTATAATACTAATACTTATACTGTTGCTTTTTGATAGAATTATATGGCAAACCTATGAATACTGTATGTTTGAATTCATACTAGCATTGCTAATGAATGTTTTTATACAACATGTCAGGTCAACGTGAGTAAGGAAACCAACTTTAGAAGACGTTGGACTTGGTAGTTTTTTTTGTGATGTTAGTAAGAACTTGTCAAATATTGTAGTATGCAGTTTGGATGGACAGCAACTTGTACTTTTTGGACAGGCTATATGTAGGATTGTAATGATATTTTGGATTGTATGTTGATAGTTACACACGTTCCTTGAGTTTTGACGTTGTTGTTAATATACCCCTGTATGCTTAGAGCTTTGAAGTTTTTGGCACCTATAATTTGATCATTCCATGGTAATATTTGACTAACATTAGTAAGGCCTTAGTGATTTTGCTCACTGGCCGGTCACTAACCCATCCTTTCCCAGATCGGGTTGTGACACGCCAATTTGTTTGCTGAACATTTTGGTGACCATGCATTGATGGGTAGCCCTAGCATTCTTGAGGCCGAAAGGCATCACCCTGTAGTAGAACATGCCTTGAGGACTAATGAAGGCCGTTTTTTCCTAGTCTGACTCATGCATGGCGGTCTAGTGATAGCCTTGATAGGCATCTATGAAGCTAAACCGAGCATGCCCAGCTATTGCATCCACTAGTCAGTCTATCCTTGGCACGGGAAAGCAATCCTACGGGCATGAATCATTGAGATTCGTGTAGTCTACACAAAAGCACAATTTTTCTTTATTTTTCTTCACGACCAGGTAGGGTACTAGACCTCTTGTATAGCCCCAACTTCCAGTAGACGGTTACCTCTTCAATGACGGTGTCGATGTGGATTACCGCCGATCGTCGTGGCTTTTGAATCACTACTCGGTGGGAGGGGTAGACGTTGAGTTTATGGCAAATGAAGTTGGGGTCGACCCTTGACATCTCATAGGCCGTCCATATAAACACCTCCCGATTTTGCCTAAGGAAGGCGGCCATTTATTCCCTTTCGACAGGTGACACGGTTGATCCCAATAGAAAAGTTCTATCAGTGTTTGAGTCATCGGCTATCGCAGGAACCAAGTCTTCGACAGCTATCTCGTGTCTTTTGTGCCGACATCCTCAAGTACCAAAGCGTCTGGCACTTCTACCCGTTGCACTTGCTCCAGCCAGACCTTACTCTTGATTGCCGCTACATAATATTTTTTGGCAGCCAACTGATCACCTAATACTTCTTCTTGCCCGTGGGTCCCCATGTACTGGAGGACTTAGGGATAGGTAGAAGCCACGGCTCCTAACACGTGCAACCATACCCTGTCGACGATGGCATTGTATGGGCTCAGCACATCCATAACCACGAACTCTATCTCAACGATCTTGGGAGCCGGTGTGGATGGGAAGTCTAATCTTGCCCAATGGCCATACTAGGGCAGAGTTGAATCCTACCAGTGGGACCTCGATGGGTTCGAGGTAGCTTCCTTTAGGCTGAGTGCTTTGAATAGGGAGTAGTACATGACCTCGACCGAACTCCCTTAGTCCACCAGGATTCAGTGGACTAAGAACGTGCCGAGGGTAAGTGAAACAACTAAGGCGTCATTGTGTGACATCTAGAGACGTTCCAGATCTCAATCGGAGAAAAAAAGGCCGCCCTTGGACTGGTTATCTAGATGGGGCCATTTGGTGTCCGAGCTTACTGTCATGACCTATTTACCACAGGCCCCCTGGTTGATTTCAGCCTGCGGGTTATCTTCTACAACTGTATCCATCATTCCATGGATCAAGTCGGTCACCCTAACCTTGCCACTATTTTTCTTCTCAGGTTCAGGCTGAGATCTAGCTTGTTTCTTCTCTTCATCTATGTACTCCTTGAGGTGGCGTTTGGATACCAACCTTTCAAGGAAGTCCCTCCAAGCTCAGCACCTGGTAGTCAGGTGCCCTTTCTCTCTATTATAAGAGCAACAGTAGAGAGAGTCGCAAGGCTTTTGCAAATCCCTTAGTGGCCTCCTCGACCATTCAAAGTAAGGCTTGTTCTGGATCCTTTTAAGGATCTCGTATGTCGGAACCTTGAAGATAGTTCGCAAGACGACAAATTCGTGAGGCCGAGGGCCCTTCTTTTGGCCCAAGTCCACCACGTTAACACTCCCACAGGTGCTATTGTTGTTTGTATTTTTGTTCCCATCTCCCCGATGGGGATGGTTTTGTTTGGCCTGTCGCCACTCACTTCGAGCTTCTTCCAGTTAGCAATGATTGTCGATCTGGCTCATTAAGTCATCCATATTGGTTGGATTGGACAACATTAGATCCTCAAATAGTCGGCTGCGGTGATCCAGGCCGAGCTTGAACGAGGTTACAGCAATTTTTGGGTTGCAGTCTTGTATCTTGTTGAAGAGCTCCCAATACCAGGCTACATATTGTCGAAGAGACTCGTTAGCTCATTTCCTTAGAGTGAGGAGGGAATCGACTCCTTTCTTCTACCTACCACTAGTAACAAATCGAACCAAGAAGGCAAGAGAGAGATCCTTGAAGGAAGGGATAGATCACTTCGGCAGCTTGTCAAACCAGAGGAGGTTGAGCTCTCCCAAGCTAGAAGGGAAGAGACTACATATGAAGGCATCATCAGAGCTGTAGAGACATCATCTGCCTAAAGTGCACCAGGTGGAGGTAAGCATCCGTCTTTGGGTCGTATTTTGTGAACTTAGGTGGGTTGAATCCAAGTGGAGGGCGGACTCCATTGATTTCTCTGATAAAGGGGTAGGAGACGAGCTGGTCGTGTATGATGTCGCACTGTGACCAAGCTTGATGTACCTCTTGTTCTGCCAGGTCCCTGCGTCTGGAAACAAGTTGAGGCCTAAGGTCCCCATCCCTGTGGTACCGAGGGGATCGTTTTCGATTTCGATGACGATGACGATGACGGCGGGGGGAACGGTTCCTGTGTTCACCATACCTCATGTCCAACTGAGTCTTGTGAGTGGGTGTTGTGCCCAAAGCTGATGGCAGACGGGAGAACGAGTGGGTGCTATTGATGGATTGTGAACCCAACGTTTATGGACCGAGACATGTTGTGGTCGGTGTTCATCGTCCATGCGTCGCTCTGGAAGGGGAGAGTGCACCCTTTCTCAACCCTTGATTCCGTCGGCGTGACATCCAACTTTACCACTGTCGCCTAAACGATCAAGGGCCGAACGCTTATGATGTTTCCTTATTTCAGGGGAGCGATTGCGGTTGCGTCTATGATGCCTAGCCTGAGACGCTTCGCCATTTTGATGGGGCCAACTGGCCACTTTCAGCTACGCCACCTCCTCCCTAACCAATTGGAGGAGTTGATCCTTTCAGCCAATCGAGCCTTCAGGCGCTCAACATACGCTCAGTCCCTAAGCTCGACCAAAATTTTCGCAGGTAGAGGCGGCGTAAGGGTTAGCAAACATGCAGGTTTGCGATACCGACACCCATAGCTGCTTTCCCTGCCCGGGCAGATTTGATCTGATCATTCTTTTGAGTCGGGATTTTCGCCATGAAGCTAAGTTTGAAAGGGTTTGGTAAAAGGAGAATGAGGGTTTGAGATGAGAAGTCGAGTGAATCTCTCACTGTGATCGCCAAATTGTGGAGTCTAGAATTTGAATTAGATTTCTCAGAAGTATATGGTGAACCCTTTTGTTAGACCTGCAAAACACTCAACACTAAATTAGTGTTAACCGGGATTGGGTCTCTAGTGGGCACTCTGACGATTAAGTTAGCTTTCAGTAAGAGCAAGAACAACTTGAAAGTAAGAGAGCTAATGCAAGTATATGAGTGTGTGTGTCCCTGCAGTAGGAGTGCCCTTGGAGTTTTTATAGTATAAAGACCCAACTACCTACTGGAGGCTTCGGTCGTGAATATAACTTCGGGTCCACAAACCGCGGAGGTAGGGCCATGTGTCCCACATCCGTGTGGATAGGGTGGGCATGCTTGCACGTTCGCCCAAAATGGGGGAGCACGTCTCCATGTGGTGCGGCCAAGCGTGGAATCTTAGGCATCGTGGCCGAGAGTTAAGAGGAGTGCGATGCATAGCTGCTTAGCCGAAGGACGATGCCGAAGGCAAGCTACTGGCTTTTTGGGCCGAGCCCATTCCTGGCCTAGAACAAATGAGTCGAGGATGACTGTGGGCCGAAAGCCCAATGTTGTATATTCCAGTCTACTACAATTTGTACTATGAAAACTAAGCTACCATTCACATTATATTCAATCCAGTTTTTAATGAGAGTACCAAGCAAATTGAGATTGATTGTCATTTTGTTTGAGAAAAGGTGAATAGTGGTATGATTGCTACTTCTTTTGTGTCGACAGAAGCTCAAATAGCTAATATCTTTACCAAACTATTGTGCAAATCAAGTATGGAGCTATTATGTAATAAACTAAGTATGTGTTACATCTATGCCTCAACTTGAAGAGTGCTAGATATATAGATATGATTATGTTTAGTATTAGGACATAATAATGGTTTAGTCGTTTTCCTTTTATACTCAACTACATATATATTGTGCATGTATTAGGGTGCGATTTATGAAACCCAAAATACTTTTTTCTTAATTTTTTATTACATTTATTATCAGGTTAGTTGTGAAGTTTAAGTACAGTACAATATTTGTTCCCTACTCAAATACAATATGTACACATATATGTACGTAGATCTATGTATGATTTTGGTGATAACTGAAATTAGTCTGAAGCGAGATCAACTTGAAAGAACAACTAAACCAATTTCCTTTTAGACAGAGATTGCTTAGGAATCAAGTTCCCTAAAAAGTATTAAAGGATTATATATGTGGCATGAAATAGATGAAGCATATGCATTGCTACAGTAATATGAAAAGCAAACTTGATCTTCCCAGAATAGATAGAGAAGTAAAGTTTTTCACAATTCTTTCAAATTCAAAATAACAGAAGAGGGAAAGAGAAAGGAAGAACATGTGCGGATAAAAAGAAATGGTGAATCCTTGAACCCAAAGCTTCACAATCAACATCACGAACTTCTGCCAGCCTTATCTTTTAAGCAAATACTCGTACCCGAAGCACTATCATTCTCTTTCTCTCTCTCTCTCTCTCTCTCTCTCAATATTAACTTCCTCATACAAGACTATAATTCCGCAATCTTTGGTTGCTTATGAAGAACCTTCTCTCTCTCTCTCTCTCTCTCTCTCTCTCTCTCTCTCTTGCAGTATAGATTTCTCTCTTAAATCCTTCCTTTCCATATAACAATCAGATGGGATCCTTTCAAAAGCAAACAGGAATGCGAAGCTCTGCATTGCTAGAAACATCATGTGGATATTTGCTTCAGGAATTGCAGGTAAGGTCTTTAACACGTGTTTGGTTAATTGGAATGAATCTGTTGTGGACTCTTAATTTTCTTGGAAGGCTCATTCCGAAGATCATTTGCTAAAAAAGCACACATACATCACAATTGGAATCATCATTCGCCAATTTAGGCTAATAATCATTCCATCACGAGACCAAGGAACAATCATTCCATCCCTTACTATATCATTGCAGTGAACCAAACCCTACCTAAGTAAACCACACACATAATTCATCCATCAGTTGTTTCTTAGCTAAATTTTTTTTTTAAAACTGAAACAGATCATATGGGACGAAGTTGGTGAAGATCAATTTGAAAGGGAAAAGGTTTTACTAGACCTGGAGCAAGAGTGTCTTGAAGTATACCGAAGAAAAGTCGACAACGCAAACATTTCAAGAGCTCGCCTTCATCAGGAGTTGGCGGAATCAGAAGCTGAGTTTACACACCTCCTTCTGTGCCTCGGTGAAGGGTATCTCCCCGGACGGGTATGTTTGTAGTCTTTATTTCAAAACCTGACAAAAAGGACAACAAAATCTAAACAAAATACAGTTACAAGAAAAAAACAAATGGGACAAAAGACTTCAGAACAATAATGTTGCGAATAAACTTTGTTGATTTGGGTTTTCCAAGGAAAGAAATTAGCATTTCTTCCGAAAAAAAGTTACACATTTGTAATAGGAAAGTAAGATAACACAGTTTTGAAGAGGCTTAATTAGAAGTGATTAAGCCACATTGATTAAAAAAAAAAATGTTAAAAAAGGTGAATCACCAGCCATAAAAACGGACCAAAAACAAAAACAAAAACAAAAATATGCTAAGTTCAGGAAAGCTTCAAGAAAATAATAACTGGCCAGACATCAAAGCACCAATGGGATAAATAGAACTGTATGTGAATGTTCATATGAACCCTACAAACTTGTAAGAGGTGCATGATGTTGGGAATCGGAGAGTCACACACATACTCAAAGACAGATTTGCATGATTTTGGCCTTAAATGCCTAGTCTACGACAAAACAATTCAAGTTTATGGCGAAACAATACAAGTTTATCATCATAACTCGGAGACTCTCTTTCTCACAGCTGTCTATCTCATCTCACTCTCTACCACACTAATCTCCCTGACGATACAAACCCAGAATTAATAAAAGAGGAAGAGAGGAATAAGGCAAGGGCATTCATCAGTTACACCATGCTCAATATCCTCATGGATCAACCAAATCTGGAATGGATTTTCCTTCACATAAGAGCATGTCTTAGGAAGTCCACAGAGGCTGCAGCAGCAGCTTTCTCCCCTCCCTTTCACAACTTGTTTTCCCCCATGGGAGGACGAATTTACACATAAAATACACAATTTCAAGGATTAAGTAACAACGAGGAAGCCTCAGTAACGTTTCTTAGCTTCTTCCTGAAGAAAGAACCCACTGAGTGTTGGTTATAGTTGTTATCATTGATCCCAACAAGATGTTGATTCTGAATATTTTGTCCTTGACAGCCAGAGAAAATGACTGGAACATTGAAGGAGCAGCTAGATTCAATCACCCCAGCTCTGCGGGAGATGCAACTGAGGAAAGAAGAGAGGATAAAGCAATTCCAAGCTGTGCGGAACCAAATTCAGAGAATTACTGCAGAAATAGCAGGTCAATCAGAATGCGATGAATCGCCACTAAAAATAACAGTAAATGAGAATGATCTTTCACAGAAGAAACTCGAGGAGTATCAAACTGAGCTACAGAGACTTCATAAAGAGAAGGTACTATAACAGTAGCGCTGAAAATTCCGAGGACATAAATAGTTTGCATCAAACTGATACCTTAAAGGTTTTTTCATTTTCTGTTTCTTTTCGATTGATGTCAAAGAATGACAGACTCCAACGAGTGGAAAAATTTACAAGCACAGTCCAGAATCTGGCTGCAACATTGGGAATGGATTCCTCAATGATCATCACAAAAGTTCACCCGAGTTTAAATGAACTGTCTGGACTGTCAAGGAACATAAGTGACAGTATTTTAGGTAAGCTAAACAGCACTGTGGGGTCCCTTGAAGACGAAAAGTGCATGCGACTTGAGAAGGTAAGAGCTACCTAACCAAAAAAAATGTAATTATCCTACTGCTCATAAGAAGCATCAACGGAATGAATATTCTCTTCCATGAATTTTATGTGATATTTGCAGCTTCGCCACCTTGGTAAAGCACTGACAAACTTGTGGAACCTAATGGACACACCTTCTGAGGACCGGAAACTGTTCTCCCACATCACAAGTTTATTGTCAGCTTCATCAGCTGAGATATCAACTCCTGGACTCCTCACTCTAGATATGATCCAGCAGGTCAGTGCATATGTAGTTTATTGTTCACCATATCATTAGCTTCACAAACAAGATTTGATGATATTTCAAATTGTTACAAGGCTGAAGCTGAAGTCAAGAGACTAGATCAATTGAAAGCAAGCAAGATGAAAGAGCTTTTCCTTAAGAAACAATTTGAACTCGAGGAGATATGCAATGGATCACACATGGAGATCCCTTCGCGGTCCGAGATGGCTAATATAATAAACCTAATAAACTCCGGTGGGGTTGAGTGGATGATTTTGTCTTCCATCGTGTAGTATAATTTTCCTCAGTTTGATAGTAGTTCAAAAACTGACTAATGGCCATAAATAGGAGAGATTGACCATGCCAATCTCCTCATGAGCATGGATGACCAGATATCCAAAGCAGAAGAAGAGGCTTCTAGCAGAAAGGTTATAATGGAGAAAGTGGAGAAATGGATGTCAGCACGTGAAGAGGAGAGATGGCTGGAAGAATATAGCAGAGTAAATTTCTTCTACCAATTGATCTACACATATCTGATCCCTTAATTGTTTCAAAATATTTTTGAAACCAATTCTATTTTTCAGGATGAGAATCGATATTCAGTAAGTAGAGGCGCTCACAAGAATCTGAGACGTGCAGAACGTGCCCGAGTAATGGTGAACAAAATACCTGGTAGGGTCAAAAAAGTTTTATTAATCTTAACACATGCAACAGGACATTAACTTTCTTGTACTTAATCATGTCAATGACAACCAATTTTCAAAGAAAAAGTACAGCAAATAAGAGAATGGAGAATCTGTCTTTATAGCATCGATAGTGGCATATATAACCATATGTATCAGTGGCTATAGGAGTTGAGAACATCCTCCATGGAAAAAAATTGCACATATTTATTTACAAGATCTATTAGCTTGTATGAGGTCCAATGTAGGGTGCCCCAAAACCAGATTTACAGCCAACGCTGTAAAATCTATATCATAAGGACGAATAACTGATCAAAAGATCAAGAAAAAACTGAGTAATTCATTTAATGGCTTTGTTGCAGCTTTGGTGGACTCACTGATAGTCAGGACCAAAGACTGGGAAGAAGAAAGAGAGAAAGTTTTCTTATATGACGAGGTAAGAAGTTGAATTATTGATGAATATGTTTGGTATTCATGTACCAGTTGTCTTAACTCTTAAACTGTGTGAAGTAAAAGGAACGTGGCAATTAAACTGTATACGTTGTATTAAATGGGCATACCACAAAGAGGTCACAATGTCCAGATGTTTGAAATATCACAGCACTTAACTGTTCCTCAAAGTTTTAGTAATTTACAAAAGTGATGACATGTCCATTCTAGGAATTCTAGAGGCATGTTCATAGTTTAATTAAGTGCCAAGTAAAATCTAACTTATATCTCTGAAGATTCCTGTGCCTGGAAAACATCAGAAACCGGTCCATTCTTGCCCGCATCCCAGCCTAGATGCATAAACAAAACTCTGGTTTTGTATTTTTGGTTCTTCGATAACAGATGATCAAGAAAAAGTTGTCACTGACTGACTTCACCAAAATAGCTAATAAGGTGCAACAAAACTGCTATAATTAATCATATAACAAAATGACGCCACAGATTAGGATTAAGTTACATTACTAACAGTATCAGATTAAGTTACATTACTAACAGTAGTATTCTCAGAGTAGAAGAAAATTACATGGATTTGGAAGAGGATTCGTACCGCTTCATGTAGAAAGCATGAAAGTATGTGATTCAGATGCGAGCATAATATTTTGTTGGGTATCTTTTGATAATGCATTTTCACTATGCAAACAATTAACAAAGTTCATGCTTACAAATGGGTGATGACCATGTTTGAAGGTACCACTGCTGGCACTGTTGGAAGAGTACAATATGTTAAGGAATGAAAAGGAAAAAGAGAAGCAAAGACAAAGGGTGAGTATCATCATCCCACCAAAGAGTCATGGAGTTCCAGAATATGTGCAGGAACAAAAATGAAAACATAAAAGTCTACACCAACCCCCACGGGTGCACAATTTGATGCTCTTATATATTATCCACAGCACAAAACGTTAAACAGATAAGTAGCCCACCTGTAACCTCTTCAATTTTATCTACTCTCTAACAAGTAGGCCTTCTCTCCACAGGAAAAGAAGAAGGTTCAGAGTCAAGTCGTAGTTGAGCAAGAAAATTTATTTGGGCCTAGGCCAAGCACCAGCAGTCGACGTCTTTCAAATATAAGTTCAAATGGAGGTTTTAGCAATGCTACTCCTATAAACAGAAGGATTTCTCTGGGTATACAGCAACTAGGATCCAATAGCATAAACTCAGCAACACAAGGTATATCCTTCATAAAAGAAGAAAGGAAAGCACGCGGACGAAAGATATTTGCACAAACTGGCCTTGCTTCTCATCTTAGAGAAGATACAGCTTCAGTTGTCTCAACATATTCTGGCCCCTTTTCGCCTTGAATTTCAGGAAATATAAATGAGGCCTAATTATGATAAAAATTCAGAGAGCAGAAGGAAGATCCCGCACTATAATAACTTAGTTTGTGATTTTAGTTGACAACATAGTTGTGTAATTATCTCCAAGACGTTTTGAGCCAATATCAGTTGCTTTATACAAGCAATGCTAAAGGTTTGGTCTCACAACTCTAGCTCATGTTCTGCATGGGCAGGAATAAGACTGCATAATGACCATCCAAATTGTATGTCAAGAAGAGGCCCACCACCCACCACGGACCTCATGGAATTTCTAGAAGTATATTAAAATAAAAACAATCTTTCGGTTGATATCTTGGTTCTAGTGTGGAATGTGTTATATCACCTAAACCAGCTAATTTCACACACAACAATATATTGTTGGGAAAAATGGATTTTAATCCATATTTATTTTTTGGT
>JABCMJ010005021.1:0-15315 GCA_014822125.1 Arbutus unedo | reverse complement strand
TATACACATAAAAGAGGTAAGAAATCCCTACTTGTAGTGTCGGATCGAAAGGTGTGAGCTTCCAAAGCAAACTTTCACCTCCAATGGAGGATGAGCTTGGGTAGACTCTCTCCAAGCAAAAAAATCACAATCAACCACCAAATACTCGCCAACAACGAAGGGGGTATGAAGGATCTTGAAGTATTTGAGATTTTTAGCAAGATTTGTGGGGTTTCCTCTAAAAAAATCTGATGTGGCTCTATTTAAAGTGTCAAATACACTTACACCCCTCACCATTACACTTGTTACCCATCAAACACTTACCTCACATAAATTACACATAAACCCCCAAATCACATTTATACATAAAGTGCATAAAATCACTTTTTAAATCAAATTTCGGACAATATATAAAAAAAATATCCGGGTTCTCACAATCGGAAAGGGCTTAATCCAAATAGTGGTTCATAAAACAGTTCCTGTCAGCATTTTGAATTACTACTTGGATCAAGTCATTTCCGGTAATATTTTGCGATGATTTCTCTCGAGTACCCTTAAAAATATGTTTTAAACACATTGAACGGTTCAGATCATTAAAATTAAATCACGAATGAAGAGTTTGGATGTTGGTCTAATATTGGTCTAAAAAAGTGTTGGTCTATGGAGCCATCCTCTATATACATATATATACTTATATATATAATATATTATATATACATTATATAATATATACTTATATATAATAGAATATATATATTATAATATAAGACTTATATACTTATATATATGTGTATGTATATACTATATATATAACAAACTAAAAACAAATTAACACAAACAAGTTTTTTATTTTTTTATTTTTAAAAACAAAACCAAAAATTAGGAAACAAAAATAGAAAAGACAAAACAGAAAACAGAAGTGTTATCAAACATACCCCAAGTGTTTGATTGTTGGGATAAGAAATAAATTAAAGTTTATATTTCCTTTTTTACCCTCACCATAATATTGAAATACCTTTCTTGCCCCAAAAAATTACTCTATTTGATGTCAATTATTCTTTGATTACCGTTGAAACTAATTGTTCAATTTTCGAAAGTATTTTATCGTTGAAACAAATTAATCTGTTTGAAATTTTAGTAAATATTTGATTGCCACAACCCTATCTGGTCTTTTTTTTTCAAAAACAATTTCAAACTTTTTGTACTTTTTGTCAAAATATTTTATTTTTTTAAATTCTCTTGTCGAGATGAGTTTAAAAAGTAAAAAAAGTAACTAAAATTATTAAAAAGTACTAGAATGGATTAATTTAGTATAATTCAACATTCATATATTATAAGAATAAACATACATCACAAATTTTAAGTTTAATGGAAAAAAATTAATATCAAATAAACATTATCATGTTTACTGATATTAACTAAACAATACATTTTATTCATAGAGAAAATAATATATTTTACAAAGTCTAAGTTAGGCTAACTTAATTTTTTTAAGTAGTTTTTTATATTTATTAATTTTTTGTCAAAATTTTGTAAATTATTTGGTTATCTTGACAAGAGAATAAAAGTAAAAAAATATAACTAAAGATTTTAAAAAGTTCACTGAAAATAAAATAATCTAAGTAAACAAAAATTTTAAATTATTTTTTTTCTAAACTTTTTTAAGTTCGTTTATATTTTTTAACTGTTTTGATTTCTCATTGTGACCAACCAATAATTCACAAAAAATTATCTAAAACAAGCAAACACAAAAAAAACAAATAAAGAAAAAATAATATTATTATTAAATAAGTAAAAATTAATTAATTTTAACTATATACGATCCAAAAAAGCCACGTAGATAGGGATTTAAGGCAACTTGATGAAAATTGAGGATAATTTGGTAAAAAAATGATTAGTCCGGAATTGTGTTTTATCCTCCCAAAATAATACCACCCCTTAGATGAGATTGTTTTATCACATAAATGAGCCACTAAATTGGTTAAGATGAACTTTACAATTTTATCCAGACTACAATTAAACAAGGGCTTGAATCAAACTAAAATGAAATAGTTCAATCCAAAAACTCTTAATTCAGGTATCAAATGTGTACTAAGAAAGGCCCCAGTCATATCCACATGCTTGCCAAATCTTGGAAAAAAAAAAAAAATCAGAGTTTATTTGTGTTTAATTCGCGGAAACCTCCCCGCACATCACCATTCAAAATCTTAACTTGCTTATGGGGTCCCCCCTTTCAATTTTGCGACAACTCCAACTTTTAATCCTTGCTACGTACTTTCACATGATGTGTTTTTTTTTTTGTGTTTTTTGTGTTTGTGCAAAAGAAGAGGTAATGAAACAGTAATATACTGTATATATGTCTATGCAGAATGATTCTAAATCCTCCCTCGTGTGACAATCACTTATTAGATTTACAGGCGCAGCTAGAAATCTCGACTAGTGATTATATCTTAGTTAGTTTAGAATTATAATATATTTTAGCTACTTTAGGATTATGATTAATGATGATCTCACTTTCTTATATAAAGGAGCTTGTACATTGTTAAGCACATAGGCTTTTAATATAACATCAGAGTTAGATCCGTTACTCACTCATTACGCACATGGTGTTACAAAAATTGTTGAAAACCTCGTTTTTGAAGTTACGAATTACGTGGGACCCGGTCTTTTCGGACGGGGTGGTCTCACATACTGTTGTGTTCATCTCTGAGTAAGATAAATTAAATTAGGGTCCTATTAACACTGACAGTATAGAGTTTCATCTCATATACTTTTTAAAGTTATGTTTTCATCCCATTTTTACTTGTTTTGACATTTTTGTCATTACTTTTGAATGTTAATTTACCCCCTTATCCATTTTTTAAGTCAAAATATGTACTCCTAATTTGGTAGGTTTAAATTCATAGCAATAAATTTGACTTCGATTATGGAATCAAATATGGTAAAAGGTGTTAACTGAGATCCACCGGAATGGTACTGTTTCACCGAAACATATAATCAGAAATGGAACATATACTCCGGAATATTTGATGATTCACCAGAATGTTACTGTACGTAATGGTTCAACGGAATATCTGATATTATCATATTTTTATGCAAAATTGAAATTAAATTACCAGAATCTTAGTGGTTCAATGGAATATTTATGATATCTTCGGATTTTTTAGATTTTTTGCACAAAATCTCATAAAATCATAGTGATTCACTAGACTATTAATCATATCTTTGGATTTTGTGCACAAGATTACACAAAATTTTGTTCTTATATTTCTCCTCTAATATTACATAAACCCGCCATTTTTATGTTCTTCGTCATTGTCAAACCTAACGATATTTTTCAGAAGATTGTTTGGATTACACAATGAATGAATAATCTTTTATTGTCGTTCTTATTTTTGTAATATCCGTTTTGAGTACTTGGATTTTACATGATCTGTACTTTGAATTTTGATGGTTGCAAAATAATAAAAATATTTCCGGATTATCTACAATTTACCATGTTCTGACAATTTTACCATAATCTGCAGATGGTCGACTCTTTATTTTGTAATATCCGTATTGAGCGTTGAAAATTTACCATGATATGCAAATTGACCATCGCTAAAGATTAAAAAAACTTAGAGTTATAGGAATTTACCATAATGATGCAAATTTACCATGATACGTAAGTTAACACTAGTTACTATAGCAAAATATAATAAATTGTCCGTGATATGCAAATTTACCATGATATGCAAATTCACCATCGCTAAAGATAAAAAAGTTTTAGAGTTGTAGGAATTTACCATAAATGTACAAATTTATCATGATATGTAAATTATGATTCACCGGAATGGCACTGTTCCCAATGGTTCACCGGAATATTTGATAATAGTTTACTGAATATGGTAATTTTGGATGCTACATATTTCTATGCAAGATTGAGATTAAGTCACCAGGATATTAGTGGTCCACTGAAATATTTATCATATCTTCGGATTTTTTGCATGAAATCTTATAAAATCTTAGTGATTCACTGGAATATATTTTACACGAGATCACACAAAATTTTGTTCTTTTTTTTTCGAAGATTGTTCAGATTACATGGTGAGTGGATAATCTTTTATCGTCATTCTTATTTTTGTAGTATCCATTTTGAGTATTTGGATTTTACATGATCTGTACTTTGAACCGTGACGGTCGCAAAAGAACAAAAATATTTTGTGGATTATCTACAATTTATCATGTTCTGACAGTTTACAAGAAATTTTGGAGTGGTAGAAATTTACTATAATAATGCAAATTTACCATAATATGTAAGTTATTATCACAGAATATAGTAAATTGTTCGTGATATGCAAATTGTTTATAATATGTAAATTAAACGTGATAATGTTTAAAATTAGAGTTGTATGAATTTACTAATTTACCATATTGACTGATTTAGACTAATAAAGAATAATTTTAAGCAATCCATTTTTCTTAGGGAGAAAACGCTAAAATTGGACTAATTGAGTTTTGAGGGTAATTCGGGTATTTTTTTAAAAAAATAGGACCAAAAAGTAACCTTAAAAAATGTATAGGATGAAATGCTAAGTATCTCTTATAGATAGGACTGAACAATAAGTACCTCAATTGGAAATTATCCTCAAAGTGAGTTATATGCTCATACATAAATATTGGTAAATGAAGGAATGTGGGTTTGTCCTACATTGGTTGAAGAAGGAAAAATCCTTGTGTTTATTACTGAGATTTTTACACAAGAGTTTGGCCCTTAGAGTCATAGAAATTTTGTGAACAGGCAGGCGCACACACAATTTCACACGAGTGCACGATCGCCACCATCGCTGTCCGTGGCAGGTCGAGCATGGGCTCGTGGGCCATGGGTTGTGGGCTTGAGCTTGGGCTAATGAATGTATTCTTTTTAGAGAAAATTAATTCAGATTGGGCTAGGCCCAACTGGATTTAATTGTCTTTAACCCATGACTCAACCCGCGGAAACCCATCTTCTAAAATATTTCCAGACGGGTTTTTTTTTTAAGGGACGCATCCTTCTCTGATCAGTCACAACTCTCCAGTCAGTCGCAACTTTCCAGTCAGTTACAATGCATGCCTCCAAACAGACACCTCTGTGCTTATAAAAACAGAAGATTGTCTTCATGTTTCGACACTTAAAAAAAATTTCCGCATGCACTGCATACATATCATATCATCATACCATTACCTTCTAAGATTACTCTGCAATTTCTTGGTTCGCCTGTCAAGAGGATCGAAATGCTACCTCCTCCTATCGAAAATTTTTGTATCTTGGGAAGCAAATGTCCTATAATCCCATTAGCACCAGTATGGGGGACGTAATTTGCTTTAAGACTGGCCTTGATTCACCAATTTTCAGAATCCAAAAATTGGCCCTTGTAAGTGATTATCTGTTTTGTATTTTTTGTTTACAGATTCAGTCTAATTTGTACACTGGAGTTTTAGTTTCAGTACATCGGAAACAACACATGGGTTCTCTCAGTTAAACCCTCATCCTTCACATATGCGTTACATGCACACTTCACATGAGGGAATGTATTAGCAAGTCCCACATCACGTATGTTGGGCATCATTCCTTTACATATAAGCCTTGGGCAACTCTTACATTGTAAGCCGATTTTCAAGGGTGAGTTAGGTCCCTGGGTTTCAAACAAAATTACATGACAAATATTTTTCTAATAAGAGATAAATATCAAATCTTACTTACATATTAATTTAAAACTACACTCAACTTTTCTTACTTAAGAAAATATATAGAAAATAGTAATTTGTTAAGTAAAAAATTAAGATATATTTTAAACTATAGACGTGTAAAGTATATTCATCAATTATTTTATTAAATGCAAAATAAGTATTTTGTATATTTTTCTTATATATTTTGCATATTAAAAATACTTATTTTTTATTTAGATAAAATGTTTGATATGGCTTTATACACTAGGCGAAATGTTTGATATAGCTTTATTTTTTTAATTAAATGTTTGAAGGATTGACGACTAATAGATCCGCCAGATGATGTCATGCCGATTTTATATCTGATAGGGTAGGTTCCTATATTCGGTTGACCGTTGAACAAATAAATTGACTATTATCCTAGAATGAAAATTGTTTCTAGAAGTGAAAATTTACTCAGAACTTATAATGAGAAGTTGGGCTTCAGAAAAAGAATTATGATTCTTTGCAAACGTCATTGATCACTTGACATATTTGTAGACTGTAAATTGTTTTACAATGCATGCATACAAGGAAAGTTTTATTCTGTATGAAACTTGATAAACATTGTTATAACGAAATTCACACTAGCCTAGTGCTTAAGAATTGTTGTTGATTACAACTACAGGTGCTTTTGGAGACGAGGACGCTACTTGATTTAGTACCTTCGTCAAGTTATTTAGTTTCATTAATGTTAGTTATTTTTCTGTGATGTACTTTCTATTTCAAACTTATGTTATTGTACTTTTTGCTTTCGGACAAGCCGCCTGTGGCCGAACCGAGGATTCTATCATGAATGATGTAATAGTTAGTTTATCACTAGCACTTTGGGATATTTTTAAATGTTATTCCACACTTTCTTTTAAATATTGCACTATGATATGAAGGAAAATCCCTAAACCAATTTTATAAATTGAAGCCTTGATGGATTAAACTCCATCGGCCGATCGCGACCCATGTGTTTTTGGGACGGGTCGTGACATTATATCAAAGCGGGGTCATATCAACCTACGCTTCCAGAGTTTTCACGGTCCGAGTCAGGACATCAATATCGTCGATTTCAATCCTCTTGGTTCAAACAATTCTTTTGGCTAGAGTGTTCCCCTACAAAAGATGTAACATTTTGTTTTTCATGCTTCATTTTTTAAAGATGACAGTGAACCATTCCACATTAACCGGTGCGGGGTTTAGAAGTTGGAAGAGGGCTAATGAAGCCCTTTAGACGCATGTAGGAGGTCCCACTTCACAACATCCCAATGTTGTGAAATCTTGTAACAATTTGATGAATGTAGGTTATGGACATAGTATTAAATGCACAAATTTCAAAAAAAATTCAGAAAAACAAGTTACAGCTTACAACAACGATTCGTTGACTTAGTTTGCAATCACGTACTCTTAGAGGTCATGATGAATCCCTGAATTTGAAAAACCGTGATAAAGTTTTGGAAAAAATTCAATGCTAATGTTGTCTTAGAAAAAGCTACAAAATATGCAAAATATACCCCACCATTGATTCAAAAAGAGATTTTGCATATTGTCGCTGACAAAGTGAGAAAAAAGATTCATAAGGAAGTTGGCAATGTCAAATTTTATATTCTGGTTGATGAAGCAAAGAATGCATCTACTAGAGAGCAAAATGGTCACTATTTTGAGATTTGTTGATATCCAAGGTTTTTGGCATATGTTCGAGCTTGAATTTTGGACTCGTTTAGTTAACAAGCCGAACTCAAGCATTCTAAAGCTCGGCTCTGCTAAACTCATTTATAGCCCTAAGCCTAATGTAATCCCAGCACATTCTAAAGCAAAAGCATCCTTCGGCAGCCGTAGCAGAAGACGTGAAGAAAGAAGACTCTCAGTGTGAAAGTTCTATCATATTAGCTGCGGAGTCTAAGAAAGAAGCATCTTCCTGCAGGGGTCCTTCTTTCCCTGCATAATTAGTCTTCTTTGAGTCTGCTTTAAGCTAGTTAAGAACCTCATCCTTTGCTTCCAAGGAAAAATATGACAACCTCTAGAGTCACTCATCTGAGATTTGACACAATTCATCAGGACAAGGCCTCGCATTAAACGCTGTGAGATTGATATTCACACACAAACACATTCGGTAAGCAGTTGAACAATTGCTATACTAAGCTTGTTCTGTTTTACACCTTGTTAATTTTTTTTTCTTTGTTATTTCTTTGGTTCGAATAAGCAGGTAATATTTAAGATTATCCTTTGTTATCACTTATAGCTTAAATTTTAAGATTATCCTTTGTAAAAAAATATTTATTTAAAATAATTATACAAATGGCGGACATGGTTGGTATAGCTTTTAATAATGTTAAAGACAAGTTGAAACTGTTTGTTTAAAAAAGTTGTTAAATGTATTATTACTATGGAAAGGTCTAAACTGCCCTGAATGATTTTATAGAGATGCTTTTTGGAATTCAGCGTGCTTCATACTTTATACTGGAAAAACTAAACATATTCCCCACTCCACTCTGCAGAGGCACCTGTAGTCTACTATCACACATCTTGACATTGTTGCAACTGCCAAAATAGGCTTTAAAACTGGAAAAACTAATCATATATTTGGAGATGAAGGAGCATTGCATGATGCTTTCAGTCGCTTATACAAGTGTTTTGTCAAGTCACAAGTGAAGCAGCGTCAATACATTTGATTTCAAGCAATTTCATGATACTAAATCAGAACACATATTTACTCATACAGGACTATAAACAATGACAGTAAGAAAGGGGAAAATATGGTACACCTAAATGGAGGGGAAAAGATGTGCTCTCTCTTGAGATTCAAGGCCACTTAGTGAACTCAAATACTTTGAAGAGAATGTCGATTCCGGTGGGGATCTGCCAAACAAAGAGCAAGACATTCAACACATTCAAGGCAATGTGAAGATTTCTGGCTGTTTCATTCCCCTTCTGCATTGCCGGTACTAGAGCTGCAGCTGCTGCCCACAGCACTGTTATCCCTGTCAAAACGGAAGCGACCAAACTAAATTGGGTTAAGTTTAGACACAAGACAAATCCCTAGAAAAGCTCAGAAACACCAAAACAGTGCCATTGAGGATTGGAATTGGAACAGAGACTATATCAGTTCAACCATTAGGCTGTTTGGTCTTGGATTCATGCAGAGGGAAAAGAAAAGGAATGTCATTTCTCTTTTTCCTTGGCCTATCCCTCCACCAACCCAAGATCCAGACAAAAACCTTAACCTCTTGTGATATCAAACTCCAATTTCATGTGTGAATTCCATACATTCAATCACGGTACAGAAACCATAACTCTTTATTTTTTGCTCTCTGTTCTCAAATGGAAAGCCAATAATTACCTGCCCCTGCATATAAATGAGGACCTGGAAATAGCTTTCCAGTCCTAAACCAGGTGTTGAGTCCTCCATAAACAGACTCCAAAACACCAAATCCCAGTAGAATTGAACCTGCATTGAAATGTCTATCCCTATATGATCCTTTTATCAGCTCTTTCCTCTCCTGAATTATGGAAAAACAGCAATTTAACACACACTCTTGCAGTCAGCATTTCAAGAAAGACTTTCCACCAATGCTAAAACCAACACTTAAATACTTAGTTGTGTTCAATTGAAGCATAAGGCTGCGTTTGGATCTTGGCTTTGTGGAGCAAAAGGGGAAAAGACAGATGAGAGTTAAATCCGTTTCCATATCTTTTCCCTTTCATTTTTTCTCACCTTCCAAAATCTCTCCACAAATCCAATATCCTTTTAAATCAATAAATCAAGACCTATCTAAAATGTGAATCGAGAACTTATGGTTGGATTTATAGGAGGAAAGAAGACACAAAGTGAAAAACCTAAGGCTTCAGCTGGATAGATGTGTATTTCAAATAAAGGGATTTGACATTATCATTCAGTGGTAATAGCTCAAATTAGGTTTGATAGCTTACATATGGATTTTCAGAGTCTTGGGAGTGTTATCAAGATAGATTTGAGAAACCTATTTACAACAAGTAATTTGAAATCCCTAATGTTAAGGGTTGTAACTTGAACATATACACAAAACTCAAAATAAAAATACAACCTTCTACCTCTAATCCATCATTCACTCCTATGAAACGTCTTAAAGTTTTCTGTCAAAATAGAACATAGTAAGTATCCTTTCATTGAGATTCATATCTATCCAAACAAAGCCCAAAATGATTAATTGGGTTTCTATTATTTTGTTTTTCCTTCATCTCTACATGAAATCATGATCCAAACACAAGCTAAAAATAGTAAATTATGAAATGCAGGGCTACTACCTCAGTGAGTTGTTGAATTTTGGCTTCAACAGGCGATGGAGTCGGAGGTTCCACCGGGGTACCTCCTGGTGTGACTGCAACAGGCTTCACTTGTTTCTTGAGCTCATTAATCTCATCCTGTATAGTCCGAACCCGACGCCATTGCCAACCCAAATAACCAGCCCACAAAGTGAACACAAACAAGCCACTCATCGCAATCGGATGAATCAGAGAGAATGTTCTTCCTTCCAGAATTCCAAATTCTCCACCAACAGCAAGTGCATCCTATATCAAATAAACCGTGCATATCAACCGTTAAATTTACTGTTACGTCGAGAACAATTCAGACGAAAGGAAAACCCTAGAGCCCCAAAACCTATCTATGGGAACAATCCGAAAACCCAATATACACAGGACTTCTCAATGTATATATGAATCCCCACTAAACCAATCGGGTCAAAAGATGCATTAAAATTATCGCTCGCATTTTGCCCATTTGAGCGGGTCGTAAACGGGTTACGGATAATTTGGGTTGAATTGATACAACACACAACAATAAGTACAATTTTGTTGCATATATGATCTTGTTGAATACAAAATTAGTACTATTTGAGCCTGGGAATTGGACTTGCCTGCGGGTCGAGAAAGAAGGGCAAAGCCACAGCCGTGAGAGGAAGAGAAGCCGATTTTAGGTGTTGAATAGTCTCTCTGAAGAGTTTTTGTTGGTTGTGTGAGGCAATGGAGAGGTGGTGCGTACTTGGGTTGGAGGGGATTGGGAGCTTTGCGTGGATATGGTGCGGTTTGTGGGTAAGTATTGGGAGTTTTAGAAGAGTGAGTGTGGTTGCCATGCTCTTTCTTTTTTTCCTGTTGTTTGAGTTAGAGAGAGAGAGAGAGAGAGGGAGAGAGATAAGGAAGTGAGATTTCGAGATGGGATTGCGCTTCCGTTTGGTTTGGAAAGCTCCTGTGCTTTTTGTTTGGCTGCAAAACAATTTTGGTGTGAGAAAATATATGGCAAGACGGGGTCACCAGTTTTTGTGCTTTTAAAAAAAAAAAATTTCCTTCTTCTCTCTAAAAGGTTAATAATAAATGTAATTTTTTTAAATATTTTTTATTTTTATTTTTTTAATTTGATTAGTTTTGCATTAAATATTTAAAATTATTAATTCGTCTCGACAAGAGTAAAAAAATGATCAAAAACTTAAATCATTTCTCTACAAATAAAAATAATCTAAAATAGATAGATTTTTTGAATTATGTTTGTCTTTTTTAAACTTTTAAAATTTTGTTCGTATTTTTTATTTTTTTAATTCTTCTTGTCTCGACGAACTAATAGGCGCAACATTTGACGAAACACTAATAAAAATAATTTTTTGTGAATAAAAATAATAAAAACAAATATGCATATTTCAAAATATTTTTGCCTTTAGTATTTTTTACTTTGTTCATAAGTAAATATGACAAAAAAAAAAAAACTAACATGTATTTTTATGAAAACATAGAGATAGTGTCACAAACATGTATTTTTTTAGTTCAAGCTCACTTTTTGTTTCTCCAAAGTTGACTGACACCACTTATTCGAATCTCTTTTCGTCGTACTTTTCAAATTTTATTCTCGAAAAAATACTAAAAATTTATCGTTTACTTAAAAAATTATTTTAGGATTAACCATGAGCTCAAAATATTTTGATAAAGGGTTGTTGAATTATAGTAAGGTATTTATTAATTTATATTTTGTTGTTATTTTTTACAACAAAATATTTTTAAGTAATTCAACAACTCTTTATCAAAATTACTGATTCGTCTCGATGAGAGTAAAAAATAATTATGGTAAAAAGTACATGTTTTGCGGTACTATCTCTATGCTTTCATAAAAAACATGTTAGTTTTTATTTTGGTCATATTTACTTATGAACAAAGTAAAAAATACTAAAGACAAAAAATATTTTGAAATATACATATTTATTTTTGGTATTTTTATTCACAAAATTGCTTTTGTTAGTGTTTCGCCAAATGTTGGGCCTATTAGTTCGATCGTCTGGACAAGAGGAATTAGAAAAATAAAAAAATACGAACGAAATTTTAAAATTTTAAAAAAGACAAATATAATTCAAAAAATCTATCTATTTTAGATTATTTTTATTTGTAGAGAAATTATTTAAGTTTTTGATTATTTTTTTTTACTCTTGTCTAGACGAATCAATAATTTTAAATATTTAATGCAAAGTTAATCAAATTTAAAAAAATAAATAAAGATAAAAAATATTTTTTAAAAATTACATTTATTATTAACCTTTTGAGAAAGAGAGAGAGAAGAAGAAAGAGAAAGAAATTTTTCAAAGGCACAAAAACTAATGACCCCACCTTGCCACATATTTCTTTGCACCATTCCTTTCTAATAGCAAAATTGAATTGCAAATTATGCTGCTAGAGCATTCATGAGCCATTTTTTCCCCCCCTAAGGTATTTCAAGAAAAATTAAAAAAAAGTCTCAACCATCAAAGGTTTTTGTTTTTGATAAATATTAAGAGTGTCAAACGGATGAGTTTAGATGAATTTAAACAGGTTATAAATAGATTGAGGCTTGATAAGTACAAAAATGTGATTATTTACGTTGCCAACTTCACTATTGTTAGTTCCGTGAGCCCTATTACTCGTTATTTAACGTGTGTTTTTGATAGACTTAGAGATGATTGACGATTATTTGAAGTAAAAAATTAGAGTTTATGAGCTAAAGTGGAACCAATATCAGGACAGACCAAGATTAAACTATCTAAAAAACCAGTCATAAGGAGTAATTTTTGTTACGGAATATCAAAAGTTGAACTAATCAGATACAAAGTTATATGGTTTAGAAACTACTTAAATAAAACTAATAGTTTAGAGATAAAATAAACAAAAATTAAATAATTTAAGGAATAAAAGTAAAAATTAATTAATAGTGAACTTATTTGACTCATTTAACTCACTTATTTGACTTAGAGATAATTGAGTGTAATTAAGTTTGAATGGATTCATGAGTTTGGGTCAAGATTACTAGTCCTGACAAATTTTAACCATAAATAAGAGATTGGCATACTGGTTATAGTGGCTTTAAATTCTATCCTCATCTCTTTCTGTGGCAGACACCAAAACCCAAAAATAATCTCTCTCTCTCTCTCTCTCCCTCTCTCTCCATGGAGACCTTGTCAAGCTCTCTTTCTACCTTCAAATTCCCTGCCTTCCACACAACATCTCGCGAATTCTCTCACTTCAGAACTCCCAACACACCTCATCCTCTTCCTCCCCTACTCCACCCGCACCTATCCAACAAACCCAACTCCATCTCCAACAGACCCACCACCTCGTCCACTCACAGCCCCTTCCCAACTACTACTCCATTTACCCCTTCCCCTCAACCCTCATCCCTCAAACAATCTTCACTAATCACTCACCGAAAAGCCGCCACCGGATACGCGGCAGCGCTTGTGGACGTGGCTATTTCCAACAATACGATTGAGGCACTCGGGAGGGACGTCAGAAGGCTTGAGAAATTCCTACGGAACGAACAGATTCGAAGCTTTTGGAGCGATCCGTTGGTGGAGGAGAGAAGGAAGGGAGATTTAGTGAAGGAAGTAGCGGAGAAAGGGAAGTTTGATAGGCACTTGGTGAAGTTACTGAAGATGTTGGTTGAGAAAAGAAAATTGGGATTGGTGAGTGAGGTGTTGGGTGAGTTTGAGGCGATTTACAATGAGTTGCGTGGGACTTACAACAAGTTGTAAACGTGAGGCTTTTTAATTTGATGAGAGCTTGCTTTCCTTGGCCGTGTGAAGTTTCTTGAGAAACAGAGAAATAAAACGATTGATGGGTTAAGTATAATGTTATTGAACCGAGGGTTCTTTCTCAATCGTATATTCATTGTTATGTCCTTAAATTTGCATTACCAATCTATTAAATTTTCATCACTGTGGGGTTGATCTGACTGTCATGACATGCGACTTAGATGTATATTTTTCCTTAGGTCTCAATTTTTATGGGTCAATTCATACAACACAAAACTCTTACTTTAAATAGAGGTCGGTAAATAGACTGTAAGATTGGTTCTCTGAAAATTAGTCAGCAATAAATTGAGATAATTTTAAAATCGATCAAATACCTTAACTATAAAAAATAAAAAATAAAAAAAACGAATTGGGAAACTAGATAGCAAAATTAAGAGTCCCAATATCAATTGTGCAATAAGAAGTGAGATGCAGAGCAGCGTTCAATTGTTGGAGTTTTACGTAATTCAAGCAGATGATTATGTGAGAAAGTGGTCGTCTGCATCTGTTGGGTTGGAATGGAGAACCTGCTCTGCTGGCTGTACAATACATAATGCTATGTACCAAAATTACAAATTACGTACTTTTAGTACATAGAATGCTTAAAAAATCTTTCCCCTTAATTCCTTGTTCGACACTAATTTTGTTTTTGTCTTATTTTTATCAAAATCAAATTATTTTGATCATAAAAAAAATAACAACAAAATATAAATCAATAATTTTGTTAAATAAATTTACCACATGCCCTAATAATTTACATCCAAAAACATAGGATAAAATAATCCAATAATCTCTTAAATCAATAATCAATAATCCAAAATATAATTGAATAGTATTTATTGATTTATATTTTGTTGTTATTTTTTTTATTGGTCAAAATAATTTGATTTTGACAAAAATAAGACAAAAACAAAATTGATGCCAAACAAGGACACAAGAGGAAAGAGTTTTGGTGCATGACACCGCCTGTTATGCAGCCCAGTCATTAGGCCCCCCCATTCCTGTTGGATTGTGCACCTGATTTAATATTTTTCATGTATTCAGTCAATAAGAAATTTATGTAACACGTGTCTAACTTTTTTACCATAGTTAATTTTTTCTCAAAATTTATCTTACAAGAGAGCACAATAATTTATCAAATGAGTTAAAAAAAATTTATTTTTACACTATGTGGGGTGTTCATTTGTGAGAGACTCCTTCATGAGTTCTTATGGAGCTAAAAGAGAATTGACATGAATGTTAACACCAATTGTTTCAGTAGGACATCCTCTGCAAAAGAAACAACCAGTCAAAAATATTCCAATGAGTGATCACTGTCCTCTAATGACTAAGTCAGCAACTATGAGAGGGTCAACTCGTAGAACAAGTGTTCTGCCGAGCAAAATGTGCATGCAAAGCAGGTATATGAATTACTACTTGTAGTGGATTGGTGTGTGCAACTGGTTAAGGATAACTTCATAATCAACCAGGTATAAATTCTCCCAATGATTGATTCATTTGCTAGTGGATTCTTAACTCTATTTATCAGAATCGATTGAGTGTTCTGATGAATGCACTTAGC
>JABCMJ010005020.1:0-35428 GCA_014822125.1 Arbutus unedo | reverse complement strand
ACTACAAATTAAAACCATTAATTGTCGCTTTATACTAACAATTCCTAAAGAAAACTTGTGTTTTCGTAATTCGCTCTTTCAGGCAAATCAATGAAAATATCACTTCTAGCGATTCATGAAGGGCAAAGAGTCCATGTTGGTTGATTGGGTCGGGTCGCATGTGAATATCAAAAAACAAGCAGCAATTGGTTGATATTTGGCATCCGCTGGCCCATTGGACTATCCTGCAGTTATAAGAAAATATTTGACAATTATTAGTAGATGTTTGTACTGTAAGCTTGCAGTGAAAATAATCATCGTATAATAATTCTGTCACGTTATTTATTACGGATGAATTTTTACTTATTTTTCGTACCTGAAATATAATACTGGTGACTTAAATTATGCATCGAGTGTTGTTGTGGCAGAATTATCACCGATCCAAGATTTTCTTGTCTTTTTCTGTCTAGACCTTGCACAGCATTATCAGAAGAGTAACTAAACAGAGTGGAATCTGCAATAGAACTTCCATCGTCGTTCTGAATGTAATTCAATCCATTATTCTGATTAGCTATCCCACCCACATTCATACCCTTATTACATATTCCATGGTTATTCCATCCCACCAAATTCGGGGCCGGATTGTACATCATGTTTCCTTGCGCTTGTACTTGAAGTTGTCCATATTGGCTCTTGTACAACTTAAGCTCCTCGTACACGTTTCTATACTCACCATAAGGACCTAAAATCGGATCTTTTTCCCTACAAAATGCTTCCCAAACGAGCGTATCGATGGCTCTTTTTCTATCTTTTTCGTTAAGATTTTTCACTATCTTCGTCACGTTACTCACGCCGAACAGTTTGTGCACGGCCTGAAATTCACGGCTCTTACTTACGGGGAAAAAAGGGGCCAGAACGCAGTTCTCGCTGCACTTCTTTCTCTGATGCTTGCATGATGCGCACGCCGGCATAGTATTGTTTCGTTGCATCTTATATTAAACAACGTCAATCAATCAACAAAACAAAGAAGAACAAGTTTATAAGAAAAACATACTAATCTGTATGAAGACTAAGAAACTTCCTAAGCTTATATATGTGTATACAAGATCAAGCGGGGAAAAACATGTGCCTTAAAACAAATTTATTTGTGGTAAGAATGAAAAGAGTGCTTATACAAAGGATACTTGTTGAGGGTTGATTTAGATGTAGGTAGATCATAGGAAGAATAAGAGCTGTAACTAATAGAAACGTATTATATTAGATGTTGAATGAAATCTGTAAATTATATCTAAGATAAGAATAGTAGTTATGGTAAAATTGTACTATGTGGTCTGCGAGTGGAGTGCACGCGCCCTTAAGGTGAGTGGTGGAGAACTTTGCTGTTGTAGGACTTCTGGAAGTGCGCATGTTGCTCAATTTTCTTTTTCTTTTTTTTTTTTCTATTCTAGTTAATCTTCATATGTACACACGCTGCCCAATTATCTGAAACAAAAAAAAATTATTTAATTTGTTTTTTATTTCTTATATTTTCATTAATTTTTTAAGGTTTGGTGGTTCGATGAAAAAAATCTATAAAAATTATGTTAAAAAGTTAACAAAAGTTTACTAAGGACGATAAATAATTTTTCCTTTTTTTTTGAATTTTTTTATTTTTTGACATTATTTTATACTTTTTATATTCTTTTCATCGAGACGAATCAAAAATCAACCAAAAATTGATGAAAACAAAAAAATTATAAATTTTTTTAAATAAGGATGAAAAATAATAAGATAATAATTCAATAAATACCACAATTTAAATTTTATTTGGCTTAAATTATATAAATTATTTATTTTTTGTCTTTATTCAAAAAAATCTGTATTTTTTATTAATTTTTTGAAATTTGTTGATTTATCTCAACGAAAGAAATCTAAAAGGTAAGGTACAAAATTATGTCTAAAAACTAAAAAAGTTTAGAAAATAAGAAAATAAGCTAAAATAGATAGCAATCAACTAAAAATTAATGCAAAACAAAAAATCATTAAAAAATTTAAATATGAAAAAAAATAACAAGACAATTATCTAATAAACATCACAGTTCAAATGAATAATACTATTTGTTTATTTCTTAATTATCAGACTTATTTTTATTATTCTTTCATCTTAAATATCATCCTCTTGTGTTAACGTATCATGGCAAAAGACTTATTAATAATTATAAGGGTAAATTATATAAAAATCCTTCAATTTATCACTCAGTTTTACTTAAGTTCAAAAGCTAAAAAAATTAAGTTCAAAAGCAAAATTCGAAAAAATTCTCAAAATAACATACCATGTGTTTGTCATATTTTTCGTTTTTCTAATTTTTTTAATTTTTAGACATAATTTTATATTTTTTAAAAGTTCTTGTCGAAACAAACCAACAATCAACAAAAATTAATGTACAATAAAAAATTATTAAAAAATTGAAATAAGGATGAATGAAGTTGAAGAAAAGAGTAATTCGGCAAGCTCTCGACAAGGGTCTAAGTGTTTGAAGCAAACATGGCTATGCTGAAGATGTGTTTCACCATTCCGTAGTCATTAGCACAGTGACCTCTCAAGTTTGTTCTTTGCTTTATACTGTTTACATTAATTTTTTTTAGAAGTAATAAAAGTGAGGCATTCTCACACGTATTATTAGGGGTTGGGGTGTGCGTTGTGCGTGGAGGCACAACATACGTGATGTTCTAAAAAACCGTAGTCACTTTGGGTTGCAAACAAAACTTCTGCTCAAAAGTAGGTTTTTGTTTTGTGTGCATACATTCCATTAACAAAAATTTATTTTAAAATTTCAAGTTTGCGTTTAATCTCAAAATATTTTTTTAAGGTTAACAGTCAATTTTTAGAATTAAAAAAAAAAAAAATCGATAGAACACGGCCGAAATAAGTTTAAATGGGCGGTAAGGTATATTTTTTTTGCTTTTCTTTTACTTTTGCCACCGCTGCTTTAAAAAAGTGACCAACACAACTCATTTGAACTTCTTTCGGTCGTGTTCTCTGAATTTTATTTTTGAAAAATATTTAAAAATTCACCGTTGACTTAAGAAAATATTTCGAGATTAACTGTGAACTCAGGATTTTAAAGTGTAAATGGAACATTTTATGGATAAAATTCTCTTGCTCCCTGATAGAAACAACAACAACCGCAGTGATTTTACTTTCAAACAAAGCCTCTAAATACTAAAGGGTAAAAGGGATATTTTACGTGTCTAATTAACACTGTAGCCCCAAAACTAACAGCAGAAGAAAAATCGTGTAATAGTTTCAAAAGTAGGGGGAGATGAGTGTGTTTTCTGAAACCTCGGGGGTGGTCAGTGCATTTTATCCTTTATTCTAACACCGTTGCAGTAAAAGTGGTTGATTGTGACAATTGAAAAAATCAAGGGGGATATTCGGACAATTAAGAGATAAAAGGAGTTAAGTGAAACTAAGTGATAGATGAAAGGGATTTTATGTAATTTACCTAAATTGTAAAAATCAACTATATAACAATATAAAGTAAAGTTTTTCTCTTGCAAAAGTTAATTAGATTTTGTATTAACGTTGTGATGTTAAAAATTCTGGTCCCCAATGTCATCCCCTTTGCCTCAAACATCACTTAGAATGTATTTGAACTCCCACAGTTATCAAATAAACTCATTCTGGAGTATACAATACCTACAAATAGTGATGAGCTTTCGAGGCCCCAAAGTCAATAAGGATTGGCTCAAAATTAGTTTTAAGATATCTAAGAAGATTTTAAAAAACTAAAAAATTCACTTGGTAGATTTGTGGTTTATCCTTTTGTTTATCCTAATCTCCTATTAATACTTGTAATTTTGGAGAGAGAAAATTAGAGAGAGAGGAGACAAGGTAGAAATTAGGTTACGATACATTTATAAATTCACCCGAATATAAATTCTTTTGTCGGTGGATTATTCGTATTTAGAAAACTACATAAATCGTTTATTTCTCTGTGATTATGTGTGTGTGGGGATCTCATTTTTTGGAGCACAATAATTGCTATAAGAGCCCAAGGAGCCCATAATTTCAATCAAACAAACGCGCAAAAATTAAACAACCGACACATCTACACGAGTTGTTGTAGTAGAGCCCCTGTTTCGTTCTCCAAGTCTCGTTCATTCTCCGGTTCTTGGTGTGAAGAAGAAAAGGGCATGATCTAAAATGGCTCCATCCTCTAGAGATAAGTCATAATCGGGTCAAATCGAATCCACCCACGTCCAATTAGTTCGATTCGATCCGATGGATCAACCTGACATAGTGAAATTGACCTGGCCCAATTGACTTAGTAAATTTCACTTTTATCCTTTAAGTTTTTAAAATTACAATTCAATCTCTAAAGTTTTAAAACTTCTAGTTTAGTCACATTAAAAGTTCTGAAGATCAGTTCCTGAACAGTCTCAGCATTCCAAATCCAAGGCAAACTCGATTTTCTATAATTCTGCTCAAAAAATCGTTTATTATTTGTTTTTTTGGATAAAAATATTCATTTTTGACATTTTCAACATCAGACATCCATGGTGGAGCCTAAGGCAGTTAGATGTCAGACTCTATTGGAGCAAAAATGTCAGGGCCTTCTACCAGCTCTATAAGACGTACTTTCACAATATCCAATGCAAAGTTTGAGGTTTAAAAATTTAACGAAACCAACAATTTCGGATTTGACAATGCATGGTTAAGGACATATTGATCCAACAGGACTTGAATTTTACCTTCGAGGAAAAACCCAAGGATCGAGATGTGAAAGACCATGATACGTTGAGTTATCAAGCTTCGAACATTATTCGTTTACACTTAGAGAAAGACTAGATGTACTTTGTAATGAAAGAGATAAAGGCAAAAGAGTTATGGGATTTGCTCGAGGAGAAATACATGATGAAAAGTATGAAGCACCACCTCTACCTGAAGAAGAAGCTCTTTCTTTCCAGTATTAAACAATTAGCTCTCTAAAGGAACACTTAAATGAGTTCAATGAAATACTTGCTAATCTTCAGAATTCGGATGTCGAAATCCTCGAGAAGGACAAGGCTCTATTGACGTTGAATTCTCATCTTAATGAGTATGATCATTTGATCACTACTTTTATATACGGTAAAAAAGAGATCGGTTATGAAGTTGTGTGTAATGCCTTTATAAATAACGAGTATCACAAGAAGGATAAGCAAGTGTACATGGACACAATTACTGAAGTTAGGTTTGTAAAAGTCAAGTCCCAGTCGGAGGAAGTCTATAACCATAATAAGATCTCAAAAGATGTATGTGTCTACTGTCGTAAGAAAGGGCATTGGAAGAGATATTTTCAAGCTCCCCAAAAAGAAATTGACAAGCTGGTCAAGGCCAACATTACAACTGAAGAGGAGAATTTGGAATTTGCACTTGTGGATTTATTATTTGATATTCATTCAGGTAAATGGATATTGGATTCTAGTGCTTCTTATTTTATGTGTCCCAATAGGACTTGTTTGCTAGCTTCAAGGAGTTAGACGATGCTTTAGTCTTTATGGGTAATGACCATATTTGTAAGACTCTGGGGATAGGTAACATCAGTTTATAATTACCTTATGGATCACCATTTGTTCTATCGGATTTCAATATGTTCTAAGTTTGGGACATAGTCTTCTCTTTTTAAGAGCTCTAAAATTCACAGGCTTGAGAATTACTTTGCTTGGTACAGCTCTGGAGATTGTATTAGGGAACCTGATGGTGAAAAGAGATACACGACGCAACAACTTGTATATCCTTGAAGGGAGTACAACTGCAGGTGCAACAACTACCATTGACAGAAAAGATCTTGGTTAAGAAAAGGGCGTTGTTGATTTTTTGACGAAGGTCACTGGGATTGGAGTCAAGCAAGGTTTGAACCTGATTCATCTGAAGATGGTTTAAGCACCTCAGGTGCCCGTAAAACTAACAAAGGTGTCATGAATGATTCCTCTTGTGGGAGCCCGTAAAAGGATTGAAGACTTGGACGTACCATAGGTTTCAACATAGGTGTGTTGGTTGTCAATTGCGATAGAAGTCTCATGAGTTGCATGTGATTTTCTTATGTATAAGTGTATGGTAAAATATTTACAAAATGTATACTTTGGTATATAATGAAAATCTATATATTTTGATGCAAGACATATTTTAAGCTTCCTTAACTAGTTGTTTAGCATATTATCTTATACTAGTTTCGACTTATGTTTTATTGATAATTCTTTTTCAAGTAAATACGTGGACCCAAGTTCTTATAGCCAAGAGGATTTAATAATGCGGAACTTATTTCTTGGTTTTATCCATAACTATTAACTAGTTTTTCATCTCATCCACTTTTAAAGATTATCATTTAGTCATTCTTTTAAAAAATACCCAAAATATATTAGTTTTTAATTTTGGACAATTTAGATCTCAAACAACTAAAAGGAAATTCCAGGTAAGGAACTTACCATAGCAGTTTCGTCACTCCCAAAATTGAGTTTCCAGGACAAAGAATTGTAGAAAACCAGCACCTAAGATTTCGGTTTGTGAATGGCTTGAAATTACGGCGATCTAGGGCTCGAACCATATCATCGCAAAATAATCTGGAATCAGCAACAAAAGAATTACATGTTTATGCTCGTATTTTCTCAATTCTGTTTCTCCCTAGTGTCTAAGTCAAAGCATGGTTAGTTATTTTCGACAATTTATCATTTTGTGAATTACAAGGTTCTTTCTATGCTATTTAGTATTCACTGTTGAAATTTATATTCCAGCACGAAAATCAATTACAATTGTGACAATGGTACAAATTTACACCAAATTCACTATATTATTTTCAAATTTACCATGAGCAGTACAAATTTATCATAATTAGCTTAGAGTATTTTCACGATGGTAAATCTCATGTTTTCAACAAAAAATTCACCCTCTCATCTCAAATTTTTCATGTGCAATACAGATTTATCATAATCCGATCAAAACTATGATAATAAATTTGTATAGCTTTTCTACATGCGATGATAAATTTTCTTACCTAATGGTTAATTTGTTAGGGTCGGTGGTAAATTTATTGTCTTCCATAATTGTGATGGTAAACTTGCAAATTTAATGATTAAAATGTTGCAAATCATTTGTTACTTTAGATAATGGTACATTTACAGTTCATATGGTATTTTTTTTTTTTTGTAAATTTAGGAGTTAGAATGCTGAAAATCATTTTTTACTTGAGATGATGCTAAGTTTGCAGTCTTAATATGATTTCGGTGAACATCTTTTGGATTCCGATAAGTATTTTTAGAATCCAATGAGTATCATTTGGATTCCGGGGAATATGTTTTACCATATTTGTTTTCAACTTTAATGCCTAATTACTGCCATGTTTTTTAGCCTACCAAATTGAGAAATATATGTTTTCACTTAAAAAGGATAAAAATATAACTTAACACTAAAAAATAATAGCAAAAATGTCAAATTATGTAAAAATGGGATGAAAACATAACTTTAAAAGCTGATAAGATAAAAACTTATGTAGTGTAGACTCGTAGAATCCTTATTTAAATTACCCTTTAATTATCTACTTTTTCTATTGAACGTATTTTATTTTCAGAGGTTCAAATTGCTCATTTGCGGCCTTCAAACGAGCTACCCGTACACATGGTCATAACTCATGAATGAAATAAATAAAAGAGTTCTTCCTCTTACTTTCCCATCTTTGAGTCACCCAAATAGTTTTAGCACCCATGCAAAAATTATAGACCCCACAAATTCAAGTGAATCATAACTTTTGATTTTAAATCGGAGGAATTTCAAGGTTTATTTTCTGTAGGACTCCTCCAAATAAATACCATCCTACTAAATTTTCTAGTTTCTATTAGAAATTTCCGGCCTCAAACTTTACTAATAAGGCAAAGTTTTTAATTGGCTCCCCCTCCATTTGGCTACTTCAATGCCAACGAGATACTCCTTGGCTAGTCACAAGAGAAATCGGCATTTAGTGCAAGATCGGCTATTTTTCTTATCAGTTTTGCTATTACCGAGGAGTAGTTTAGAGCATGGGGCAAGAAAACGCATGGGTTGATAGTGTTGCAAACATGTATTTTTTTTAAATTCCGAGCTCACTATTTGTTTATTCAAAGTTGATTAATACTGCTCATTTGAATCTCTTTCGGTCGTGCTTTAAGAATTTTATTCTCGAAAAAATATTAAAAATTTAAAGTATACTTAAAAAATTATTTTGGGATTAACTGTGAGCTCAAAATATTTTGATAAATGGTTATTGAATTATAGTAAGGTATTTGTTGATTTATATTTTGTTGTTTTTTTTACAACAAAATATTTTTAAGTAATTCAACAACCCTTTATTAAAATTATTGATTCGTCTCGACGAGAGTAAAAAAAATTATGATAAAAAAAATATGTTTGTGGCACTATCTCTATACTTTCATAAAAATACATATTAGTTTTTATTTTGGTCATATTTACTTACTAAAGACAAAAATATTTTGAAATATACATATTTTGTTTTTGATATTTTTATTCACAAAAAAATTACTTTTCTTAATGTTTCGTCAAATGTTGTGCCTATTAGTTCATCGGGACAAGATGAATTAAAAATTTTAAAAAATACGAACAAAATTTTAAAAGTTTAGAAAAACAAAAATAATTCAAAAAATCTATCTATTTTAGATTTTGAGAGAAAAGGAAGAGAAACTTTTTCAAAGGCACAAAAAATGGTGACCCCACTTTATCACGCGTTTTCTTACACCGTCCTTTGACCTACTCCTTACTAATAGCAAAATTGTTTTTTTATACCTAATACGATTCCATCATGCCCTAGCAATGTCCAATCAAAACCTTTTTTTTTTTACTTTTACCTGATAAGTACATTTGAGGTACAAAAAAATAACTTGAATCATCAAGTAAAAATCAGGGTGAATTTCATTTTGTATCACATCAGAGGATATCACAGGATATCAGATGAGAGAATACTCAATAACTGCCAGAGGGAGCACAAAAGTTTTCCCCATGTAAGGGTGACCCTAACTCTCTCTCTCTCTCTCTCTCTCTCTCTCCTTTCTTTTCTCTAAACCCATCATTGTACTTTAGATAATTAAGCAATGTTATTTTCTTTTGCCTCAATTTCAATGATCCAATCACTCCCTTGTTCAACACTTAACTAACTAACAACACCAACACCAAACACACCGTCCCTAGTTTGTTAGCCTTTTTCTCTGTCCTTCCCCTTAAAGAAACAGAAAGCCATTGGCAATCATTCTTAAAGGGAAACAATGGGTTGGACTAAAGTGAGTTCAATTCGGTTGGAGATATTATAAAATTCCACCCTCCAACCCCTCCATTTTTATTTAAAATTCAAAACCCAGCTCTTACTTCAAAACACCTCCACAACCCTTCTCTGTCTCTTACTTCTAACACAGAGGAAGACCTCCTTTAGAGAGAGAGAGAGAGAGAGATGACCACTGCAAGATTTATCAAATGTGTTACCGTAGGGGACGGAGCTGTTGGCAAAACATGCATGCTAATCTCATACACTAGCAACACCTTCCCCACTGTATGTGATTTCATGATTCTCTCTGTGAACTTTTAGTCTTCATACAAATATCATGCTTTATCACACTGGAAAACATATGTATTGCTGATTTTTTTACTTCATTTCTGTTTGGTGATTTTCTCCCTCCATTTTCTCCCCTCCTAATAGGATTATGTGCCGACGGTGTTCGACAATTTTAGTGCTAATGTAGTGGTAGATGGCAGTACAGTCAACCTTGGGCTTTGGGACACTGCAGGTTCGTATATTATTTTGAGAAAGTCTTAAAACATAAATATTTCGGATACATCCGGACATAAATATGTCCGGAATCGTTACATACACATAATATTCGTAACTTATTAAGGGTTTCACATGTATTCAACTGTTTCGCACACATTTATGTCCAGAACATATGTGTTCCTAGCATTACTATATTATTTTTGAAAATTTTCATATAGTATGAGAACCGTGCTATTTAAGTTGACGGTGGTATGCATCGAAGAAAAGAGGGTCAATCCTCTGTCTTGAAATAATTGTCTTCTTTCTTCAACCCAACTTAAAACTCCGTCGCTTTGTCAAAATTACAGGTTGGGGAGTGTCCACATGACTCTCTCACCAGATTCTGACACCTACCCAGTCAGAATAATTTTGATGATGATTATTCGAAAGTTTAGACAACTAGCGACTGAGCCTCTATAACGTCTTTCAAAGGCGGATGGATCACTTAGTACAAATCTATCTATTTGATTTAAGTTATCTTTTATTCAAGTTTTTATGTCCGATGTCTTAAGATAAAATCAACAAATGCATAGTTCTTGCTATTCGATCATTGATTAGCTAGTTCTTGCCAGTGTCTGAGAAATGTTATTCGGTCGGATATTCGACTCGAAACTAATTATTATATTAGCGAACGCAATTGCTTAGAGCTATAAATTTTTAGTAATTGGTCACATAACACGGATAAGTCAGTAGTCGGTGAACGATGAAGTTGATCTCAGTTCATTAGGCTGAATATCGAGTTATCAAAAGAAACATAACTAATCTCACATATATATGTGTTCAATTTGATGCATTCCAGGCCAGGAAGACTACAACAGGCTGAGGCCTTTAAGTTACAGAGGTGCTGATGTTTTCTTGTTGGCTTTTTCTCTCATTAGCAAAGCCAGCTATGAGAATATCTCAAAGAAGGTAATTACTTTTTTGTAACATATTCCTCTTGTTTTGACTTTTATTACATTAAAATTATGGGTTTCTGACACAAATTAGTGTGCTTTTTGGCCCCTTCAGTGGATTCCCGAGCTGAAGCATTATGCTCCAACTGTGCCAGTTGTGCTAGTAGGAACCAAGCTAGGTAAGCTAGTTTGTTCATTTCCTACAAAATGTATGGAAAAATATACGCGACAGATTCATATAATACATAGAAATTTTACAAAAATATACATCAATCTCTATTGATTATTGAATCAAACAATTACAGAATAGATGTAACTATACAATACGAGAATTGAAATACAAAATATAAATATAAATCGAAAAAGATACCGAACCTAGTCCTTTTACATAGTTTTCTTAAGACAAAATCACCGCCTCACCGTAGGTGTTGAAGGTTTACTTCGACGTATATCTTCGACGTATATCTCCCAGGATAAAACAGCTTCCGTGAATGGAGTAACACCCAACTCAATCTGTCTGTCGAACCTTCGTGTATATCTCCCAGGATAAAACAGCTTCCGTATATCTACCTATCTGTCACTTGAAGGAACAAAATTTGGGAGTATTTCCAGAGACGAAAATTTGTGTATCAAACAACCATGAATAAGATTAATATATAAATAGAACCATGAGGGACCTTTGGAATGCATAACTGCCGAGACCTTTGAGCTTTTAACCATGAGTGGCATGAATGAGATAATGGAATAATGGAAGACAATGGAGTCTCTTGAGTTGTGTAATGGACTAGACCCTCCGGTGTCCAAACCATTCACACCCTAAAATTTCCAACACAAAATACTCTATTTTTTGACCAATATTTTAGGAAAAATATAATTCCTACAAAGCCGGGCAGACGAACCTCCTGTTATCGTCCACATGAGTTTTAAGATTTTTCTAACAAGGTAAACAATATCGTTAAAATTTCGACGAATGTGTTATTTAATGATTCTTACACGTGAATATATCATGTCATTGTTTTTCATATATCCGTGCATGCAGCTGAAGTTCTTAGTACCTAATTTTTAGTAAATCCATTCCCAATCGTTGATTTTGTAAATTACATGTGTATTACTTGCAGATTTACGCGACGACAAGCAGTATTTGATTAATCATCCCGGAGCAACCCCAATAACATCTGCTCAGGCAAAATGCATAATCATATAAATTGATTTTCTCTTGTTTGGATAGGAACTTCGATTATTAATTAGGGTGGTAGGATTATTTACAGGGTGAAGAACTGAAGAAGATGATTGGTGCTGCTATTTACATAGAGTGCAGCTCAAAGACTCAGCAGGTACAAAAAAACATTTTGTTTCCCTACGTGCACATTTGTTACTTTCAAGCAAACACTAATTTGTTGTAACCAAATGAATATGCTCTGATATTATGTTTGGATCATGAATTTATTGTCCAAAAGGAAGAAAAAAAAGAGTAACGATAGATAGGACTTTGGAGTTCTGTTGTGCATTGTGCATAGTATAACGTGTTGTGCACGAAAATGATATCGTTTTGACACACACAAAAGACTGATTGAATAGTTGAGTATTGACCGAATAATTTTTGAGCAATGTTTTGCTTGCCAAAACATCTGAAAGTAGATTCAGGAAAAAAAATTCAAAACAAACCACATAATAGATACAATATTAAAGTGCATATGTGGAATCATAGTCTCCTTAAAAAAGATTTTGTCATCTCACCGAGGGTGTTGCATGTTACACCGACGTTTATTTTTAGGATATAAAAGCTAACTTGACTAATGGAACACTAATAAATAATCGTCTTTCAAACCGAATTGTGTACGTCTCTCTCTCGCTCAAGAAAACGCAACTAGAATAGATTGTAGGATGACGAAAATTCTGTACGTAGAACCATGGACGAGATGATCATATATACACGTGAATGACTCTTCGATTGCAAAAACCATTGGAACCTTTGGGTTTTAACTATGAATGGTTGCCAACTTTTGAACTGTACATCATTAATGGATGATTGCTCTGAATGAGACATTCTGATTACCTCGTAAGATCTTTCGGTGTCCCAAATTTATTCACATCCCTTTAGAATTTTTAACAAAAAGTTTAGTACAAGAGAAATGAAGGGTTAGTGGGGCCCTCCTGATTTAGTTGGTTAACAAGTAATTAACATAATAATTACGGGTTTAAGCCGTAGAAAATAGTCTTTTCGCTTGTGAAGACGGTCATAGAATCAAGTAAGATATGACTCACGATACCCTACGGATTTTGTCTTCCTTTGATTCTACAAATATATGATAGATCGATTCCTTATATTGGTTGTAATTTTCTCATTTAATTTTCAGAATGTGAAGGCTGTATTTGATGGTGCAATCAAGGTGGTTTTGCAGCCTCCTAAACAAAAGAAAAGGCGGCGAAAGCCAAGGCTATGCTTGTTTCTTTAAATCTGTTTTTCAAGCTAATATCTGCCTAAAATTATATCAATGAGTGTTATCCTCTTCCAGGTCTTCAATTTTTTTCGTAGCAAATTCACAAATTATGTGGGTTTTCCCTTCCTCTGTTTTTTCCTTTCCTATGTAATATTGTTCATTAATGCTTTAATGAATTATTAATGAATATGCTTTATTATGTTTATTCTTACTTCTGGTTGCTGATTTTCTTCTTGTTTGTTGTTCTTTTCCCTTTATTTTCAGGGTTGTTTAGAACCCAGTTTATTCTTTTCTCTGAAATTCTGAATTCTAAATTATAGATTGTAGATTTTAGAATATAATCAGAATCTATAAAATTATTTTGGTAGTCCATTCATAATAGAGTTTTTTGAAAAATACTGCTTAAAAATATAATGAGAGTTTAGAAAGCATCTCAAAGAGTGACTTTTGGATATTCCATTCAGTAGTTTATTTTGAATAATGCGTTTTGACATAATGTATTTTATAACCGACGATCAAACAACTAGAATTCGAAAATGCAAAATCAATATTTGATTAAAGAGGCTTCCAAACACCCCCCTTAGAGCTTTGGATTATGTTGGGAGCATAATTTGCAAACAATGATAGCCAAACACAATGTCTCCTTTAGCAACACTGGGGAAGGCAAAATTTGCTCCAATACTAATGGGGTTGGACTCTCTTTGTAACTGTTTCTAGTAGTCCATAAAAATTTCATCTGCTTTTGATGCGTCGAAGGAATATATTTTCTTAATTTTTGTGTTTTTCTTGATTAAGGCCTCTCAAACACAAGGATATTGTCCTATAATTTCAGCAGCATCAATTTCATAATTTAAATCTTTATAATATGTAGTGTATGATGAATTATTTCGATCAAACTTATCAAGTAGAGACTCATAATGGGACACTTTGTAAGTTAAGTCTATTAAATTCCCAAACTCCGTGGAATGAAACTTTTTTCGAAGTTCCTATCCAAACCATCTTGGACTAGTTGAATAAAATCGGCCTTAAGGAGTGTTACTCTACACATATTTTTGGCTCTTTTGAACTTGATAATGAATTGAACAACTTTCTTGTTAGGTCTTTGTATTAACCTGACCAAATCAACCATGGACACCTCTTACTCGGTTTGGAATAACTGAGTATAAAAAATATCTTCTATTTGCTGCCAACTTGTAATTGTACCAGACCCTAAATAAACATCAAGTCCCATTCAACTAAAGTTATAAATAAACATCAAGTTAAAAACCTCATGTCAGGGTCACACTTCAAATAAAAAATTGAAAAAATTCTTTGATCACAGAAAAAATTTTTAGAAAAAATTTTTGAATTTTAATTCGATGCATAAAATTCACTAAAGTGTGCTGTGCTTTTGAATTATAAATCTCATCCATTAATTTTGAAGTTGATAATATTTTTGAGAATTTTTCTTAGGAACTGAAATTTTGCTCATTCAATTGAGGAGCTACAGCTCCGTCAAACAATGTTTGATGCCGCTATTGAAAAAATTGTCATGTTTCCCGAATTAATTAATCTAAAAAAAAAAAGAAATTGTATGATAACTCATTTTCAGTACTTAATAAAAAATATGTTAAGTAAAAATGTATTAAATTGGTTTAATAACGAAACTTTGAGGAACTTAGTAGTTTGAGCCTTCCGTAAAAATAAAGAGTAAACTATTATTAAGTAACTACCTCCTACTTAATTTAAAATGTTGAACACGTTCAAAAGGACTTTATAAAAAAAATTTGTTCACCACACTACCAACCACCGTTACTAACCACCTCTGTCACTAACAACCATACTGTCGATCACCGTCATTAACCACCACTAACTACCACCGCCACTAACCACCACGCTAATTGTCACTACTACTAATCACCATACTAACTCCTACCACCACTAACCACTACACTAATCACTACCGTTACTAACTACCACACTGTCAAAATATACGATATTAGTTATCTGATTATCAAAATGATCGTCATCTTAGAACATAATAGTATTCACCGCCACTAACCATCACACAGCCAAAATGTACAATATTAATTATCTAATTATCAAAATGGTCGTTGTCCTAAAACATAACAGTATTCAGTTTATCGAAATAACTTAATTAATTCAGTGCTTAAATTTTAATACATCACCAATAATTTTTATACTTAAACAATTCAATTTTCCGTGCTTAATTTTTAATTTGATCAAACAACACCTTGTACTAGAATTGAATTATTCGACAACTAATTACTTCATCTCTCTCCATTTAACAATAAAAATAAACTATTCACTTTTATTTCCTCAATAAAAAATACTACAACTCATTTCACACAACATATAATCCCATCCAGTATTCTAAGGCCTTGTTTGATTCGGAAATTAGGCATATGAGATTAGACTAATGACGCCTAATCTCATATTTTCTTTCTTTTGGTTCTCATTTTGTGATCCTGGATATGGAAAAGGCTTCATGGACCAATACTTTGTTAAACCAATATTAGACCAACATTTATACTCTTGATTCCCAATTAAATTTTAATGATTCGAACCATTCAATGTGTTTAAACATGTTTTTAAGGGTACCCATGAGAAATTAGCTCAAAATATTAATGGAAAGAGCTTGATCCAAGTAGTGGTTCCCTATATAAATGGTAATTAGCCAAGAACATGATAAACAATTCGTAGTTTTCATAACCCCTGGGTTGTTAGCATCTAATTCGACAACCAATATGTTTTGTAACGTAATCAACAAACCAACAATGTATGCTAGAACTGGTAAAGGGAGCAACCCTTGCATAACAATACGAAATTGGCATGATATCATCCGATGCTACCTGGCCGTGGGACCCAACCTTATCTCAAACCACTGATTGTTACACTCCCAGTGGTCAAAGAATTACCATGTTTCACGTGATGTGAATACATGATCATCTTTAACGAGTTTATCAATTTATAACATAATATCACATGCTAATCAGTTATGCATCCTGCATCAGCATAGTTTCAATATAAACAACCATTAACGGGATTTAGTAAAATTCACATGTTCGATCACGTTTTTAAACATACAAGTAGGACAAGTATAGCAAGACTCACCTCATGTTGCATTACGTAGTCCAATGATTTGCATCGACTCCGATGTCATGATCAACTCATATAATAAGGAATGTAAGAATTTAACAACTTATTCCTAATTTCCAATAGCGTTGACGTTTATGCCCAAACCATCTCAAGATATGGAATGAATGGATCACACTAGGCCTACCAATGTCCTCAAGTGAATGTACATATATAGGTTTGGGTGGTTACAAAGTCAAAATAGAGGTTCCCAAGTGCCAAATTATCAAAGTATAAAACCTGATAGCTTTCTTGAAATTTATTTTAACGGAAATTAGTATAAAACCCCATCCATCTCACGTCCACAGTTCATCAAATTTGACAGGGTACTAGTTTAGGATGTTGCAAACACATTGTATGAAGAAAACAAGGCCCAATTTGGCCTTCAAATGGGGTAACAACTCAAAGGAGCAAAACTAGTCCAAAACGGAAACAATTTACGAAAAATGCGTTTTCTCACAATCATGAAAAATGCGTTTTTCATGATTCTAATTGGAAATATTAGTTAAGATATCAAGGTAGTTGTGTAACGACTCGCTCTCGCTTTGTACAATATTGTCTACTTTGGTTGTCCAAACCCCACGAACTTCCTAGTAGGGTCACCCATTCTTAGATTGTTTCCTGACGAGCACGCTTAACTGTGAAGTTTCAATGGATTTTGGCACTCTCACGATTTTTAAAAGGCAATATACAAAAAGGGTTCATGATCTTATAAATACCACCAAACTTACATCCACCAAGCGATGTGAGACTCTTGACCACCCATCCAGACGTCCCACTAAGACTCTATTTTTTGGATGCCGATCTCACAGCTAACACTACAGCCTTGTTGGAGTGTCACAAGTTGTGTGTCAAATTTCATGGTTGTACGATGTCCAAAGAGGTTTAAGGAAGCTTCCAAAGTAGGGGGGAAAATTTGCAGAATTTGAAACATAAGCAAACAGCAAAGCTGGTAGTAGAGGTGGTCAACGACTTTGCATCCGGATGTCACAAGGTTCGAGTTCTTTGACTGTTCTTCCATGACAGACTCAAGTTTCTAACTCTAACCTCAAATACATACTGAAACTATGTTATAAGTAGGGGTGAAATCGGACCGGTTTGGTCCTATTTGGTCGAAAAACTTGTACAAATTGGTAATTTCGGTTTGAATTTTTGTAAACTGAAACCGGACCAAACTATATCGGTTTTGTTTTTTCAGTTTCGATTTGGTTTCAGTTTGATTTCAATTTGGTTGGACTTGGACCCAAAATTAAAATAACTACTAAAAAATTAAGAGGTCGGTGTCAAATGGATTAGGCTTGGATTGATTTTGATTTTAAAACCGAATTTTGATTTGATTAGGCCTAAGTCCGAGTTTAAAAAAACTTCTAAAAGATTACAGCCCAATAAAATTGATATATAAAATTCCAAATCACAGTAAAATTAAAGCCTTGTAAAAAAATTAAAGTGAAAAGATAACTAGTTTGAGACTTACAAAAATATGTATGAACCTAAATTTTTTATTTTTTAGGGTTTAGTAAAAGAACTGGTTCGGTCCGGTTGGGTTTGGTTTCTAGGTGACTAAAATCAAAAACCAAACCAAAATTTTTTAAAATCTCGAACCGAGCCGAACCGAGTCAATTAGGCTGAAAAATTGGACCAAATTGTCGGTTCAATTTTGTTTACCAGTTTGGTTCGATTTTCTAGTTTAAACTTTCACCCCTAATTATAAGAGTCAATATACACCTAATGTAGTCTTAAAATCAAAGAATTAACAAAAGATTTTCTACCCAAGAATTTTAGGAACTCACTGTGTAAACCAGTTGATGAAGCAACTGGAGAGTTGATGATGAATAGTGGAAGAAGCAGCTCCTCTCTCTCTAGCTCTCAAAATTTTGGTGTAAAGAATGAATTGAGCAGCTTCAATTTATTTTTATAGGAGCCGAACCCTTAAGCAGGTGGTGGCACAAGCTAGTGGGTGTTAAATGTTGGAGGGAATTCACATGCAAATATCAGACGTGAAGTATATCTACTGTTTTAATAGAAAAATTATCAAATGCCACTCGGTCCACCTCCCTAACGTTATAACACCCCGTAAAATCTACCTCGCTCATTTATCGTTCGATCCAATTCCAGGGTTTCAACCACGAATAAAAAAATAAAGGCCGTGACTATTTTCCGATTCCCGATTAAAATTCAAATTAACATCGAATTAGCATATCATTACCAATTTTATTCCCCGTTAATGCCCTAAACTACTTAATTATGGTTCAGGGTCTCACAGCATGTTAACCATACCAATATCCATTGGTTTTGTAATTTTTTTAGAGGGCCAATAATGCGAAAGGGCTAAGGTTCAAGTCATTTCCTTACTACGACGATTGGAGCATTATTTTTGAGAATGACAGAGCAACTGGAGAAATGACTGAGAGTGCAGCTGATATAGCTGAGGCCTTAGGTGTTGAGGGTGTTGATGCTGATGAAGTTGGTGATGGTTCAACAACGGTGAGTAAAAATGACAAATCCCCTCAATAGCTTTCAAAGAAAAAAGCTAAGATTTATGAGACCCTCACGGTTGGATTGTCTGACTTTGGTGATAAGATTATGGGTTCTTTTGATATGTCTGTTGGTAAGTTGAAAATGCTTAGAGGTAGGATGGGTTTATCAACATGACCTCGCAGCCAAAAGAAGCACAGTTAATGAAGTACTTAAGAATCTTCCAATCACGACTGAGCGTCATAATTTGTACGGGTGATCACCGAAGAAGCATAAAAGGTTGATTATTTTTTTACCCTTACTTTAGATGAGGAGAAAATGATAATGGTATAGAAAGTGTTGGAGTGTGATTTCTAGTTTGAACAAAAACCTTAAATTATGTTAAATTTTAACTTTTGTCAGTTGTTAGTCTATGTGGGGTGCATAAATTGTTGGAATGTATTATTGAAACTGATTTTTTGATGCTATGTATGATTTTTTAATTAATTTGTATGTCAGCTATGTAGATTTGAAAAATACTTTTATTTTAAGTTTGTGACCTTACAATCAAACAATGATAGAAAATGATTGAGAAAGAGATCTAAAATTAATTTCAAAAATGCAGTGAGAAGTAATATGAGATTGGCCTAAATGTGAGATATCTTGATATTAATTCTATGCGAATCAAATAGAAAATTGTGTAAGATTCATGACTAAATTATTACCGGAACAAATAATTCGATACTATTATTCTAAGACTCTTAATCCTATATATTTTAATCTCCGAATCAAATGAGGCCTAATATCACATCCCCTTTATTTTCTACTTAATCACGTTTTTAGACATGCAATATAAAATGAGATAATTTGTAAAGTTTCAACAGCTTTTTTTAACCACACCACAAAATATTGCTACTCTATTGGCTCCAACCGATCACAAACTCAAAAACCTACCACAGGGGAGTTCAAGTTTGTTCATCCGATAGTGAACAAATCATGTGAGATCATTTCGAAATCTCATTTCGATAATCAAAATCGTCTATTTTATTTTGATTAATTTATTTAGTTATTTAAAAAAATTTAGCCCAATCGAATATCAATAAGTGTTTGATTTAAAAATCAAGTTTTTTACTTTAAAATTTTTAATTTTTAAAGTTTAAAAATTATATTTTTAGATAAAATACTTGTCATTTGGGACAACTAAACATATTAATTAAAATAAAATAAATAATTTTAATTATTAAAATAAAATCTTAAAATGATTCAATAGCTGAGAATGAATAAATTTTGTTCAGAGTGAACAAACTTGAACTCACCACAGGGGGACAGACAGTAGGGCTAAGCCGCGGGTTTGTGCTTTGGGGTTTAGACTAGTCTCGTGATGTCAGACTCGGAGCATAAACCCTATTCGCTTGTTCGACTCTACTGAGGTTGCTCGGTCGGAGCTGGAAAATTGTACGGGGCAACTAAACTGCCATTTCTCTTCCGGAAATGGCCGGTCCGTTGCTTCGTTCCCTCTGGTCTACCACCAGAAAATCCCTCTCTACCTCCACCTATCGTTCTTCTCTGTCCACCGCCACTCTGAGACCTCATGCCTACGCGCGCGCCTTCTCTGCTGCTGCGCCGGCCACCGCCCCCTCGGCGGCTCCGAGCGGCGCGCTGGACCCTCGCCGGCTCCGGAACGTGGCGGTGATCGCCCACGTCGACCACGGAAAGACCACCCTCATGGACCGCCTCCTCCGCCAGTGCGGCGCCGACATCCCCCATGAACGTGCTCTCGATTCCATCAGTCTCGAGCGCGAGCGTGGCATTACTATCGCTTCAAAGGTTCGAACTTTTTACTCGTTGAACCCTAATCTCCTGCTTGATTGCTGAGATAACGGTGGGAAAAGATAAATTGAGAGAATTTAGATATCGGTGATTGCTTTATACTGGTGGTGTACAGAACTAGAACAATTTGCAGCTGATTTCCTAACTATTTCTTTCAGGTTACATCTATTACGTGGAAGGAAAATGAGCTTAACATGGTTGATACACCTGGACATGCTGATTTCGGTGGTGAAGTACGGTTCTTTCGATTTCTTTTATTGCATACCTCTTTCAGTAAACTAAGCACTAGGATGTAAAAACTCAAAAAATACAAGGACGCAAATGAATTAGCTCAGCATTGCGCCAGTGTCGCATTAGGATACCCTTACGTATTTCTAACTATTATTGTTAATACCTATATGATTTTATGTATCCTTTTGTTCTTATGGTTTGCTTCGAAGGTTGAGCGTGTGGTTGGGATGGTTGAGGGAGCCATTTTGGTTGTAGATGCTGGTGAAGGCCCGCTTGCCCAGACAAAGTTTGTTCTTGCTAAAGCCTTAAGATATGGTTTACGTCCTATTCTTCTTCTAAACAAAGTAGACAGACCTGCAGGTATGACCTCTTGTTGACATATGTGTTATTTTACTTATGTACATTTGGAATAGAAGATCTAAAAGTCGATGCCTTCAATGTTTGATGTCCATTATTTTGAAAGCATTTGAATGTTGGTCACATTTAGTGCATATTGCTCCATTCCAATGGATTATTTTACAAAATGTGTGGAGGGTGGTGTGCAGGCTGGTGGCAGTTAGCACTGTGGTTGAGAGAGAAAAGCAGAAGGGAGAACAGGGGAGACAGAGGAAGACATAAGGAGGGAGAGGAAAACAGAGGTAGAAGAGAAAGGGAGGTGCGTGGAGTGGGGGGGTTGGGAGGCGGAAGAAGGGGAGGGCTACCTGTGGTGACGGTGGCTGAGTTGGGGAATGGGAAGTGAGAGAGGGGACTTAATTTGGTAGTTTGGAGGGTGGATGGTATTGGGGGTTGGGGAGTGGAAGGAGAAAGAGGGAGTAAACTAGTAAAGTGAGGTGGTAGGATTGGAAGCGATGGTGGATAACTGTATGCGTAGTTTATATTTTCTAGATTGTTTGGTTATAGAGATAAAACATAATCTCTCTTCGATGCTTCATTAACCTTAGAATTAGGATGAGATTAAGGTGGAAATTTTGGGCAAATGTGAAGGCAATTTCATCATTGAATTGTTAAACTGAGTGCTGCAGTCAAAGGATAATGGAGGGGGGGGGGCAGCGATTACTTGAAACCTCAGGGGAGGTATCTGCAATAAGCAGAAACCTCAGTGGAGCTCACTTCAATTGGCTCTATTTTTATTTTATTGTTCTGGTAGTGACTTGTCAATGAACTTCAACTTCTTATTTTGAGGAATATGAAATTTAGGCATTTCAGGGCTGTGGCACTTGGATGTGACAAAACCTGATCTAGCTGATAAGAAGTTGAGCATCAAACTTGTTTCAGTGGACATGAGCCGTGTTTTGTTTCAGTGGACATGAGCCGTGTTTTGTTTCGGTGGACACAATGAAGGCTTGTCTTGCTTAAGTGGCTTTGTTGTAGTAATTCGGCGGTTGAATATTGCCCTTTGCAGGTTCATAATTACATTTTATCTTTTTCTAGTACGAGCATCCTGGAACTGAAGTCAATTAGTGTAGGCAGTACTACTTCTCGATGCACTAAAAGATAATTTGGACAAGGACACTTTTTTTTTCATGTTGGAAAGTTGAATTTCAGTAGAGGCATTTTGCAGACTATGTTAAATTTTGGACATAATGCTTAGATGTGCATCTCAATAAGTTCTATGGTTGTTTCAACTACCGGTTACTTATAGCTGAAGCAAAGTTAATCTAACAGTACCGTGAAAGGAAAGGCCAATAGAGGAGAGAAATATAAAACAATGTATGGCTAAGAGGAGGAGAATCCAGAGTTAGCATTCTCTTCTTTTTATATGTGCTTATACTTGGTATGGAATAAGTATGTTGCTATTTCAACCTCTGGCGTGGATGGCCGATGCAAGTACATACTCTCTTCCTTAATCTGAATGTTTCTAAGGTCAGATCTCGTCATTGCGCCTACATCTACACCACTCATGTTTAATAACGTTTCATGCAGTTTCTGAGGAAAGGTGCGATGAAGTCGAGAGTCTGGTGTTTGATCTTTTTGCAAATCTTGGCGCCACAGGTGCGAGAAGTATTGCGTAGAAACTTCAATGCCATCATTTTCTCGATTTTGTATATGAGCTAAGTCTTACTGTATTCAATTAACTGTTATTATTTGTTATTCCAGAGGAGCAGCTAGATTTTCCTGTTCTTTATGCTTCTGCTAAAGAGGGATGGGCTTCCTTGACCTTCACGAAAAATCCTAGTGATGATGCAAAGGATATGTCAGATTTGCTTGATGCAATAGTAAGACATGTACCACCGCCAACAGCAAGCCTTGACGCTCCATTCCAGATGATGGTTGGTAGTAGATGTGGATTTAACTCTTATATATTTAGTAAATGTAACTGTGCAAAGATACATCTGCATGTGCTTATGCCAGCAGGTATGCATCTCCACATGCACATGCACACAGTCATGCATTAATAATTCTATCCTTACTTAAGTTGGGGCTTGCTTGAAGAATTGTAGATGCATGTTCCTGCTTCGATAAGATGACTAAACTACTTCAATTTTCACTCGCTTTAATGCAAATGAGTTGTAAAAGTGTTGACCTGACCTGGGTTGAGTCTATTCTAAATCTGATTTTGGGTTGCCTTAGCGAAGATTTATTTACCAATGGGAGCCTTCCCTTTTGATCACGAGGAACAAGGATGACCTTGCATGTACTTTGACCATGAAACAAAAATTTACTGTTAGTGAGTTTAACGTCATTTGATTATTTAGTCACCAGTAACTATGTCTTTTCTTCCTCAAGCCAGTTAAATTTTTTAGTCACCGATGTTCTAGGTTTTCCTTCCGTATCTTAAGTTGAGTTGGGTTGATCTAAGAAAGCACGAATACAGATAAGGACAAAGATTCAAACACATTGAAATACCAAATTGAAGTAAGAGTTGGAAACTTTATATGGAGAGTCAGAACTCGATTAATGTGGCATGTGCATTTAGGTTTGCCTTGAGTTTAGTTACTAAATTGGATAATTTCATGTGAAACTTACTTTGTAGGTTGGTTTGTGAGCAGTAGGAATTGGAATAATTTGGCCCATTTAAGTTTGCTTCGTGCCTTCGGGAACGGGCATTCGCTAGTATGATCATATAAAGTGAATAGTATATGGTCTGGAAATCCTGCAAAATTTTGCAGAGCATTTTTCTCTGAGAATGTTGGGTAAAAGAAAAAAGTGGAGTTTGTTTTTTTCTTTTTAGCAGGACAAGGAAAATGAGAGGAAAAGATATGTATTTGTCAAATCCATTTCTTGTTCATTCCCATATGAAATGAATGCATTTCATTATCTATTTTCTCACTGTTCCTTTCCCTTGACTATCCAAGAGCTGACAATAGGTTTATGGATCTTTAGGATCCCCTTTCCCTTTCGTCTTTGAGAGGTCTTACGCTATTGTAGGTTCTTGGCAGCATGCCGCAAGCTCCCTTCTTCCTTGTCTCTTGTGTTTTTACTTTTGATTTGGAGCATTGAAAACGATGCTTGACAGTTTATTTTAGGTGTCCATGATGGAAAAAGACTCTTATCTTGGGCGAATATTGACTGGTCGCGTTACTTCTGGACTTATTCGTGTTGGTGATCGCGTACATGGACTTCGGAAAACAGATTCTGGTGTTGAGAAAATTGAAGAAGGAAAGGTTGGTAGTCCTTATTGCATGATTGTGGTTGAATGCATCCAATATCATTGCACTTCTGTTGTATTTGAGTCTTATACTTGGATTAAGTTTTGATATTGCTATCTAGATCAGTCAAGCTATTGTCATGTTCTCTAAGCAATATGCAAGATTAGTTAAAGTTTGCAGTTCAGCGTTCGGACTAGGTTTAGAGTCTAGTTTCATGATATAAAGGGTTGGGAAAGTGTTTCTCATTGGGAAAAGGTTTCAAAACATTTGGATTCTAGTTCGTGATGCAAAGTATTTTTTATTAACATACACCGCAACACTCGCTGATGGAACTGAGTGATGACCTATGTAGTATGGACACTCCTCGGAGGTCCCCATATCCGTGTTGGACACTTCGAACACACGGGCATGCCAGGGACACACTGAAAAATGTATTGGCGTGTCCAATTAATTTAATTTATTTTTAAAAGAAGACACGGCAAGGACACTTGGGGGACACGGCAGAGACACGGATTGGGACATGGCAGAGATACATTTGTTTTTTTTTAAATTTTTTGAGAAAAATATGTGATTACATGATATATGGCTTAAAACTACAATTCAAGGTTTAAAATCCTAAAATACTCAAAAAATCTACGTTTCATTTCCATCTCCAAAGCGATCTCTGTATAGTGGTACGTTTCTTGCTCCAGATATATGTTTTTTTTCTTCAATATATTTAATCAACTCAATCGTAAGATATTCATCCAAGACATTTATTTGTTTTTTATTGATTGTATTGTTGTTTTGTTTGAGTAGTATTAATGTTTATTCATTAATCATTACATAGTATGTATGTACACATATGCTATATGTAAAAAGAATTTGCCGGGTCCCTGTCATGTCCGTATCCCCTTTTTTTTCAAAAATCCCGTGTCCGTGCCCGTGTCCGTGTCTGTGTCTGTGTCCGTATCCACGTCCGTGTCTGCATCCGTGCTACATAGGTGATGATGACCTTGCACTTTTGACTCTCTGACTATCTAGCAATTTCGAATAGCATAATACTGCATTACTCATTGAAACCGTGTCCAACAACCCAAATTTAAAGAATTTGGCATTTTCGTACTACAAAAATGGCCGTCACTTAATAGGCTTCATTATGTTATTCTTTCTACTTCAGACTTTCAGTAATGTGGGTCGTTGCCAAGTAGACCTGCACTATGTTGTAATGAACCCGTCCACTGTTGACGATTGCATAGGTAATCTTTAGCAGCTATGGACTGGAATTTCATCTCTTTTGCTTGCCCTCTTTGGTGAGTTCCCATGGTTGTTCTTATATTCTCAGAGCCGAAACCAGCGCTCAACTGTCGGGATCGGCAACCGTGTCAAGTCCTTGAAATTTTCCTTGGGTGTGGTCACTTGGGAATACTCTCGTTTTTAGGTGCGTAGTGCTCAATCCCTTCACGAGACCTTGAGGGTAGAACAGGGATGTTTTAACAAGCCTGTCCCACATCTGATTTTGGATCTTGGATATATAAGCAAGGCTGCCGGAGTATGAACCCCAATGACATCTAATTGGTTCTCTTTCCACTGAGTTTCTTTTTTGCTCAGCTAGTTGACTTCCTGTTCTTGTTACAAAGTGTATGGCTTTGCATGACTGGGCTTTGTGCATATTATTCTTACTACACCAGTTCAAGAGTTTCAACAAGATCTATTGATTTATTCTTCTGAGGTGCAGACCCCTTGCCCTGTAAATGAGGAAAAGTCCATAAATTTCAATATTGTATTTTTTAGATTTTTACAATATGTATCTTCTAGCATTTTAGATATTCATGATACTACTTGGGTTAATCAAATATTCCTATTATGTAGGTGCTGAAATTGATGAAAAAGAAGGTTACAAGCATGGTTCTAATTGATAGTGCAGGAGCTGGAGATATAATATCAATGGCTGGGTTGACAAGTCCATCGATAGGGCACACAGTAGCAAACGTGGAGGTACAGGATTTCACTTTTATAGCTTTTCCACTGTATGGGGAAAATATTATTTTCTTAATCTTCTTTGTTGCACTCCCCGTCTTAGGGCAGACAATCGAGGTTTTAAACATTTCAAGACAAAGCTCATTGAGAAAACATATGATATGATTAATGCAGAGACACAAAAATGACAAATTATAGATGTCCTTTTCTTTGTCAAAAGATAATACAAGTGGGCTTTCGTGGTCTGCAGATTATTCGACTTTTAGGCTATTCAATTTTGATGATACAATATGCTGTAAATACTTTGAGTTTCTTTATGTGGTTACAGAAAATGCAAATTCTCATTAGCTTGTTCTGTCCAGTACATTTAACAAGCTTGGGTTACAAATTTGAAATTCTATACTTGCGTTCTTTAGTGATGCTCACATTTTTCATTTCAGACTAAGTAGTTCAAGAATTCAGAGTTAATTGCCCTTCGAGGATTTTGAAAACTACTCGGTGATATTTGATGTCTGAAACTGTTTCTGCCGCATAATGTAGCTAGCAATAAACATAGACAAATCATGCAGTGTTAGAAGCATGCACGTGTTTATCTCATTCTTGTGCCTGGGACCAACAGAGTTGGGAAATAACGCTCATGGTTTATTCTGTTGTAAAATTACTCTTAGGTAGGCAAATACATTATAGAGTCGACTGAGCTTCTAGTGTCCTACTTATAATTGTGAGGTACAAAGGTTTAGTTAACATCCCTTTTATGCTCCTCCTAATCAATTGATGGCTGATAGTTGCATATCCTTGGACAATAAGCTGGCCCATGTTCGGTTTTTTATTGGTTGCAGAGTTTTGCATATTTCACTAGTGCATAGGTCGAAACTTCATCAACTGGAATTTGGGCATCTCAAATTGGCTCTGTAGGTCTCTTGCAATGGTCGAGTTGGATCAGTGTTACTAAAGCATTAGCTATCTAGGATTCAGACCTGGTTTTGCTTCCAGGGGTCTTGTCTTCTTTTTGACATTAGAAGATTTATTGAAGTCTCTCAAAATTGGGGCGAAAATCCTGTAGCCATGGTCTTGTCTTCTTAGGCTCATGAAATTAATTGAGGGTCAACAAAGCCTCACCTAGGCTTCTGAAACCAATATAGGTTGTTCATCCAAACCTCTTGTCCTTTTTGTGCTACTTTCATTTCTGACATTTTTTTTTGTTGAGGAAAAGAACTTATTACTGTGGTGACCAGTTATATTCCATCCCATTCTGGTTTGCTTCTAATTTCCTGATATTATTATTTCTTTATTTGTCTTTGAGCCTTATACGTCTTGGCAATGCAAGAGATGTTATTATTACTGTTAGATTGGTATCATTTTCCATAGGTGAGGGTTGATTGTGTTGCTGTGCAGGTTTCATACTACAAGCAGCATTAATTGCTAGTTGTAGCAATGTACAAAGAGAAAGCTGGCCAATTATGTTATCTTAGCTTGTTTTGCAGAGCTTTTTCTCGAGACATGCCGACATCTGTCTAGGACTTCTGAAAAACAGACCCTCTTGTAGAACATGAATGACAGCCTGATAGGTCCTTTTGTATTGTGGGATTTTTTTTTGTCTCAGTTACCTTTTCCAGAATAAGTTGGTTAGGTAATTAGTTTATACAGCTATACATACAAATATCTCCACATTTAGATACATGAAATATATGTATACAGATTAGCATGATATTGGCCACACATCTTGATTTTAACATATAAACTGCTGAAGGATTCACTGGTGTACCTTGATACAAAAGTACACCCTGTAATTGTAGACAATCTCTGTTCTCAATAGCTCTCCATAACTTTGCAGTGGTGTGTTCTTCAATGTTGCTCCAGTAGTTACTTCAGAATCCCAATATTTCATAAGTTGAATTTTAGTGTCCTTGTTGTACTCTACACTGATTCCTGACAACGTCCTCCAGGTAATGGCTGCACTGCCCCCTGTTGAACTGGATCCTCCAACCATTTCAATGACTTTTGGTGTCAATGACTCTCCTTTGGCTGGTCGTGATGGAACCCATGTGAGCCTGATTTTGTCCACCATTTTTGTTGTTCAGTTTGAGTATTTTCTTTTATCTTTTGGTCTTGTGTTTTTACAATCGTTTATTTCTGATGGAGATGGTTGATTTACATCAAGCCTTAAATAAGAGTCCCAAATACTAGCACTAACCCTATAAGCCGTAGTCTCTCTCTCTCCTCCTCTCAAAATGTGGCAGTTTAATTAGTTGAACTGTGAAATATTCTCTTTAATAAAAAAAACTTATCCCATTTTTTATGATATATGTGAGAATTTCGGATGTCAAAGGGAAGTTACTATAAGGGGAAAAGAGGTATTTAGTTTCAAATTACCAAATAATAAGGGTTACCATGTAAAGCCTTTTATAATATCCTTTCTTAAATGTTTTAGCATTATTTGAGCCTATTTATGAAATGTTCTCTCAAGGGTGTTGTTTGGGGTTCGAGGAGGGAGGATTGGATCTGATAAGAATTTACATGTTCCTACATATGCACATCCGTATCCCATGTCTGGACTGCTTTTTTATCCTACATTTGTCCCACTCGGCTTATTGACTATTGAGTGGATGATGTCGTGTTGATGACGAACGTTCAACACAAGCAGCGGATATTTCTGAAGAAAAAGGTTGCCAAATGATATCCACACACGCCAGACATTTCAGCAATCTAGATTCTAGAACTACCAACGTCTAATTGGAGAATCTAGTGGGTTAAAGAAAAGCTGGGTATTGGCTAAGTTTAGGTGGCTGGTTGGCTAAAATGGAGAATGGAGTCGGAGAGTTTTTTGGTGCTAAATTAGGTACACAACCTTAATCATCTATGCTAGTTACCTTTCCCAAAGGAAAGATTCTGCAAAACAAGATGCTTTCTTATTCTCCTTTTCAGCATCATGTAACTCCTAGTATGGCGCTTCACCACACCAGATGTTAATTACCCCTTTCTAATTGTCAACTAAAATAGAACACATCATCAATACTACGAAGCACTTGCCTACATAGGATCAAATGCACCCTTCCCAGACCCTCTTCCAACTGGCCACACAATTCACCTGACAAATTACACTAGGGCTCTTTCCTCCCCTCCCCAGCGCAACCACACCTTCCCCTCCTCACCACCTCTTCCTCACAATCCCAGCCCCAACCAATGCCCTCCCTCTCCTCTGTGTAATACACTACAAGGATGCATCCATGTTGTGTTGTATCCGCTTTCCCTGTTCATATCCGTGCTTCTTAGGTTAAAACTACTCATTCCTATTTCCGAAATGTTTGGAAGTAAGAAATGATATTCACTTTCTAGTATTTGCTTCTCTCTTCTGTTACCTAGTTGGAAGCCGTTACATGGTACGATTTTATGCTTGTACCAAGTTCATTTTGCATCATGTCTTGATTTTGTTTAGAATCTCTCTGGTCTCTCGAATGGAGTCTTGCTGAGATCTTGAATCTTGATTATAATTTATTTCCATGTCAATTATATTTATTTCCACGTCAATAGTCAATGCGATGTTGTATTGGTAAAACCTTGTGTATCGGCTCATGTTTTAGCCTGTGGATTATTTGGTTTTGCATTGGCTAGTTAGTTGTGGTTCTCTTGTATTGGAGTCGCTATTTCCTTGCTAGACAAGCTCAAGCTTTTGAAAGCATGTCTTTTATTTTGTTGAGGCACATAGGAATATAGGATGCTTTAGTCGATTCTGAAATTTGCAAGAGGAGTTATCAGTTATGTTTATAATCCTGGCCTATGAAGCACCAACACTCCTAATGCTTGTTGCATCCGTGGCCGACACTCTGAGTACATGTATGGCGTGTCCAATAAATTTAATTATTTTAAATTATGGGGCACATCGGGGACACGTGTCTCAACTTGGACACAAATGGATGGAAATGTGACAATGCTCAATGTATAATGTTAAAGCTTATTTCGGGGGCATGATATTCCACAATTATAAGAAAAAAATTATGGATAAATGAATGTTGACCAAATAAAACCCTCATTTAACTACTTGTATTTTGAAAAGAAGTTCTAAGAGTTGTAAAGATACTACTAGTTTTGGTTTTTTCCTGATGGAATATTCATATGAATAACAACTAATACCTATCCTAATACTGTAATATAAACATTTTTTGCCATGTCTTCCGCCATGTCCATGTCCCCATTTATTCAGAATTTTTGTGTCTCGTGTCCCGTGTCCCGTGTCCTATCCTTGTCAATGTCCATGCCCGTGTCCGTATCTGTGCTTCTTAGACGCTCATGAAAGGTAGTCTACTATGCTTCACGTAGTGCGTGTCTTTCCTTCCCACTGGTGTTATTTGCTCAAATATTTCTGTCATTCTTCAAGCTGAATTTCCTAGGCTAAGATTTTAACTTGCAAGTTGTAACCTAGCTTGTCTTTACAGCTATGTTACTTGGACTCTTCTGAATTTGTGTGGTACTCGTGTTGGACACTGTACATTTGATAAAGGGTATGTGGTGTCCGATATGACTAGTTTTACATGCATACTACAATTATAGACTTCGTTGAATTTAATTTAAACCAGGCATAAAAGATTGAATCTTATGCAGAAAGAGGAAGTTTAATGCTGTGTTTATGAAATCCATCTGTGCCCTTGTGCCCTTGGCATTAAATTAGATGAATATGATGCTTGGACACATGCACTACCTATACCTATTCTGTGTTACGTGCCTGTTTCTATGCCCTTTTCATTGCATTTTTCCTTCTCCTTATGGATAGTTTTTAGTACTATTGTACTTGGCTTGTAACACAATCAGGTACAGAGGCACCTCAAGGTGCATTTACATTCGATTGACTCTTCTGCCACCACGGTTGTTGACCACGCTAAACCTTGTGATCTTCTGATTTGTTTGATACAGTTGACGGGAGGAAAAATTGGTGATCGCCTAATGGCTGAATCAGAAACAAATCTTGCCATTAATGTTATCCCAGGTTTGCAGGAGTCATATGAAGTTCAGGGCAGAGGAGAGCTTCAATTGGGTTAGTTTTCTTAACCTTTCATCCACGTGATCTAGTCTCCAATGGCATTTCTACCTCTTGTCAGCTTCAACTCGGGTATATGCTTAGTGTAATTTCCTTGCTGAGATTAATCAGGTATATTAATCGAGAATATGAGGCGTGAAGGATTTGAGCTCTCTGTCTCACCACCTAAAGTCATGTGAGTTTTCTTTAAACCTAGTTTTGGGCATTATTTCTCGTGCTTAATCTGTATCCTGACATGATTTCCAAGACAAATATCACGTGGTTCAATTTAAAAATGAATCAATGCTGCGGTAAGATGATTGAATTTATATTTTGAAGGGGACCTGTGTAGTTAAGCTTTTAGCCAAGCGGAAACCTATGTGGATGATTACATAAATTTCGTTGGAGATAACATTTCAGGAATTACTCATCCCCTAGTGGACATCCAAATGGCTTACCTCTCATCTCCAGCTTAGGCTGCATTTCAACACCTTAGGGATTCAAAATTTGATCTCCTTAACTTACCGATGAAAAAATAATATTTTGGTTCCTGCCCCCAATGGCTTAGGTTGTATTTCCGGAATATGATCAAGATTCAATCTCCTTAACTCGCATATATTGGTTTCTGTTGAACAATACTGGGGTGCATTCTGCAGGCAGAGGTATGTTGATGCACAATAATGGGAGAATGCAAACAAAGAAGAGCAAGGGTCTGTATTACGTCTGTGGAGCTATTGCTGTACCTTAAGTTATTTTATCTTATATTCTGAGGATATTTTGAAACATGGAACTTGGTTGTCCTCTGACTCAGTAACACCATTAAGAATTCATAATTGTGGTTAAGCACTCTTGCCCAAACTGTGGATGCCTTTGATTGAGTTCTTCGGATATCTATTTCTTGGTTTCGTAAAGTTTGACCTACTTGGAGGTGATTCATACATTGGCCGAAGCTTGAACAAGGAAGATATAGGCATGTGTTGCACATGCATGCAAGCGTATGCCAGCTTTACTTGGGGTATATATCTCATATGGTGCTGTGCAAGGAAGTTTGAAACCTGGTAGGACATGCTCTTATAGTTGACATGCTGGTGTAGGATTCAATCTGACTGCACCACTAATTGTTGAATCTGACTCTATCTTATCAATGAGTCTGCCTGGGCTGCTTCAGTCTTGCGCGAGTTCTGATATTGGGAAGCAAACAAGGTCAGGTTGGATGTCTTGAGGCTTTAAACGAACCAATCCAACCTGAATCGAATGCAAGATTGTCATGTTAAATATATTAAGGGTAACCATGTATTGTTGTGATACTTTCTATTACCCATGTGATATTTCTATCACGTGTAACATGGTAGTAGCCTTTGGTAAATTTTGTTGGTGAATTTGGAGTTCAGACTTCTGTTTGTTTAAGTAACTTCTGAATGAGGTAAGAAAGCATAAAGTCTCATGGCTTGTGATATTTGCAAGCAAATAACGGCAGGTTGGATGTTTTGAGGCCACAGATGATCCCATGTAACGTTAATCTAATACAAGGACATTTTCACGTCCATAAATTATGCTTCTATGCATTAGAATGTATTCCTATTGCACGTGTGATCACTTATGTGTAACATTGCAGTAGATTTTGGTAAAGGTTTAATATTTCAGGATATGTTTGTGGAGCCTTGCAGTTACTGTTCTGCAGGCTTTGTTCAATTTCTTTGTTTGAGAAATATTTCCTGAATTGAATCAGGTATAAAACTGAGAAGCGTGAAAAGCTGGAGCCAATTGAAGAAGTGACTATTGAGGTCAGAACTTGTATGTGGTTTATGCGGGCAGTTTGTTTAACGTTTGAGACTTCATTCATTTATATGGTCACTTCAGGTAAACGAAGAGCATGTGGGGTTAGTCATGGAAGCGTTATCTCACAGGCGAGCTGAGGTTACTGACATGGGTCCAGTCCAAGGACATGTTGGCAGAACCAGAATGTGTTTGACTTGTCCATCCAGGTTGGAACTAACTTCTATCCTTTATTCTTCTGATATTGCTGATTGCTGATTGCTGTGCATGTACATGTGCATATATACATATATGTGTGTGTGTGTGTAGGGGCCAGATCCGGGGACACGTAAAAAAACACATAAAAAACACTCAATCACAGTCGTTAAGATTAAGGGCTGAGATTAAAATTAATACTCTCTCTCCTCACTCTCTTTCTTTACACGTTAAAACCCCCTCTCCCCTCCCCATCTCCACCAAACCTAACTCAGACGATGGCGACCCTTCTTTGGAAAACCTAACTCTGGCAACCATAACACGTGTAAGTCCCGATCTCTTTTCATTCCGGAGACGATAGCACGCGTAAGGGATCCACCGCCGAATGACCAAGAAGATGCTGCAAAATTGACAAATGCTACTTTGAAAACACAAGATAATCCTTGCAAGAATGCATAGATTGCATGGGGAAGCTGAAACCGAAATACCACAGGGTACTAAGATTGAAAAACCCTTAATTTTTCCTTCGTTACTGGAGAAGACAGAAAACAGTAGTATGGATATTAATACCCAAAAGATTGATGCTTGAGACCTCATCCAACCGCTTCATTTAGAGCAACAATTGTAGCACATTGCCTTGTCCAACTTGAAAACTATTTTCTTTCACGAACCAAAGAAGACACTATTACGATTGTTTGAAAAAAATAAAACTGGAGACGGTCGGGATCCAACTATGCCCTATAGAAAACGGTAGAAGAAAGATTGGTCCGATTGGGTTTGCTATGGTCGCTGGAGATGGGGAGGGGAAAGAGGGGATTAACGTGTAAAAAAGAGAGGGAGGAGGGAAAGAGAGTGTTTTAATCTCAATCGTTCGTTTTAATGACTGAGATTGAGCGTTTTTTTATGTGGGTTTTATGTGTTTTATACGCACACACGCACACGCACACGCACACGCAAATGAGAATCAGTTATAAACCTGAAATAGCATGAGGTAAATCAGCTAACTCCACAAAAGCCATGTAACAACTACTATAAGAATGTGAGCTTGTGTCATTAGAGTTGCATTTGGTATATAACTTGTAACAAAAACGAGTTTGGCACTGCCCAACTCTTTCCATTAGCACCCTTTCTTGTGGTCTTCCTCTTCAAACCTTGCAGTCAAACATCTTCATTCAAAAAAATTTATGTTTGTGATTTGGTTAATATCTATGTTTTGGTACCATTGTGTTCAATTCAAAATTTAGAGGTTGGTTGAGATTAGAATGTTGCTAACATGATGTCATTGATGGGTGAAAAGATAAATGGTTTTGGGAATTGGTAGTTGTTATTGGAAAGAAAGAGAGAGAGGGAAATACAAGCGTATAGGGTGTTAAGTTACCCTATCACATATGTTTTTATTTATGTAGGCAACAATCTAATTTGGAGACTATACATAATCAAGGTGGGACTAAATTATATTTTAACTCTAATATTCTAACACTCCCCCTCAAGCTGGAGAGTAAATGTCGACAAGTCCTAACTTGTCACAAAGTAACTGCAACCGTGGTTTGAACAACGGTTTAGTAAACATATCGGCTAACTGAGCATCGGTGGACATGAACGGAGTAGTAATAACACCACCGGTCAATTTCTCTCATACAAGGTGACAATCTACTTCAATATGTTTAGTCTTCTCGTGGAATATTGGATTGGATGCAATATGAATGCCTGCACTATTATCACAATATAGATTTACTGGCACTTGCACTGGAAACCCTATTTCCTCAAGAAATGAATGTATCCAAATTATCTCATAAGTCGTGTGAGCCATGCTCTATATTCGGCCTTGGCACTAGATCGCGCAACTACCATTTGCTTCTTACTCTTCCAATTAACAAGATTTCCACCAAGGAAGTTACAATATCCTGTAGTGGATCTCCTGTCAGACGGACTGCCTACCCAATCAGAATCATTGAAAGTCTCAATCCGCAAGTGTCCACTAGTATGATAAAACAGACCATGTCCCAGATGAGTCTTGAGATACCTCACAATTCGTAGAACAGCTTCCCAGTGGGGAATACGAGGAGCAGACATAAATTGACTAACCAGACTAACGGCAAATGAAATATCCGGACGAGTAACAGTA
>JABCMJ010005019.1:0-20284 GCA_014822125.1 Arbutus unedo | reverse complement strand
GTAAGGGCAACATTTTTAAGTCCGGGTTTGGGCAACCTAATTGCCGGGGCCGGCACTGAGTGTAATGTGGCAATTATTCTCTAGCAGAGAGGAAACGAAAGACAGAGACACCTTGGTGGTGGTGAAATCGCGGCCGCTGAGGTCCAAAATGGCCACAGAAGGTGGAGGGTGAAATCGCAGCGACGTTGGAGGTGGTTGCGGTGGGCCGAACAGCCGAACAGTGGTGGCCGCCGATCTGTGGCTATTTTCGACTGGTGTGGAGGGGATGTGGGGGTGGGGGAATTGGCGAAGATGAAGTCGCGACCTAATTTTTTAGGGTCGAACTAGGGGAAGAAGAAAAACTGATTTTGTGGCTTTTTAGTTTTTTTTTTTTTAAGTTTTTAAATGAAACGACGTCGTTTAGTCGTTGCTGGTGCGCGTAGCATTTCTATAAAAAAAAAAGAGACTCAACCATGGAGGAAAGAGAGGATGTGTAATAATCTTAATTTTTAATTTAATTTTTAGTTATTATTATTTTTATTTTTTTTTGTAATAGTTTAATTTTCATTAAGTAAATTTAGAATTTGATATCTTAGTAAGCAGTAGCTCGTTCGAATGAGTTATAGATCGCTCGAGTAACCTTATTTTCTTGAGCTGGCTCAAGTGGTTTGTTCAAAGTCTGAACAGACAAAATACTGTACTAATGATCATCAATGGAGGAGTTACAATTTTCAATTTATATCAACATTTATGATTTTGATTATGCGCTTAGGGGTTGAAATCTCTACTTAAACCTATCTATTCTATGTTTACGTACATAAAATCACGTAAAAATCAAAGGTTATAGAGAGAGAGAGAGAGGGAGGAAGGGAGAGAGAGAGACAGTTCTTGAGTGCTCTTGAGCTTTTCTTGAAGGAATGACCTGTTGGGTTCACATTCCACAATCCGTGATCATTTTGCTACCAAATCTTCACAAAGCTTCAGGTTAAGGTGGGAGAAATTGTAACGACCCGACTTTTTAAATATTCAATAAATATTTTTGAATCATTTACTAAAATTCTTTTTGCATTTCATGGTAAATTTGATAATAATTAGTTTAGTCATTCGATCGAATGTAGTAAATTTCAAGGGCACAAGTATAATGGTGTGGCGAGTAACATTAGATCATTTTCTTGTTCTTCTTCTTTACCCAATTAACTCTTTAATTTTTGTTTTTATCCATGAACATTGAAAGTCCAAAAGTCAAGTTCATCATTCTCTAACCCTAACAATTTTTCTTACCCAGGTGCGCTGAAACCCTTAGATTTTTCCCTCTAACACTTGATATTCAATTCCTCGTTTTTCTCCCCAAATTCTTGATTTTACAATCTTACTAGTGAATGCCCGTGCTGTGCCTGAAGACACGCAACAAATCTCGCATTCGTGTTGTTCTGACTTCAAACATAGCTCATCTTACCAATTTAAACAAACTGATTCAAGAAAAATAACACATGTATATATCTATATATATAGAATAGCCGTCCTGCGAATAGTTTAATGTAGAATAGCCGTCGTGCCAGTAGTTTAATGTAGAATAGCCGTCGTGCTACTGAACTGTAGTAAATTGAACTATAACGTATTTTTTAGATTATGTGAAAACTTAGAACACATGATAGGGACATTGGTTTAAATGTCACCCGTAACAAGGAAGCAAAAGGTGTTGGATGAATATTATAAGTAGTGAAACTATATAGAGAACAAGTAAGATCATTAACGGAAAGTTGTAAAACGGATATTGATAGCAGTCGTACCAAGTGTTGATCTGGGCATTGTCCCAAATTGGGTTTCATGTGGGTTGGAGTCTAATCGGGCATTGTCTTGTTTGTTGATTTTAAGGACCCCAACTAGCAGATGGGTGTATTCGGTTGGAGGTGACTTCGGAGACATATGCGTCGACAACTCCGGACCCCGAGGGAGTGACAGCGTTATCTTGGGCGTTCTTGAGACAATAAAGGGGAAACAACTAAGGTTTGTTGGTACCTGACTTGGCAAAGCCACGTATTCGATCAGGTCTAGTTAGAGTGAGGTAGTTATTGATTTGAGTAGACGGTGAAAGGTCTCTTCCTTGGCTAGGTAAGGATTTATCAATATCAACTGAGTGCTCTATGCTAGATAAGTTGGGTAAGAATGAAATACCAGGAGAAAAGGGTGTTCCTAGAAACATTAAGGAAACGAAAGTATAACAAACTAAATTAAAAGATCATACACAAGAAAATAGTTACAATAATTTGATATTTGGTCTTGCCGAATCCCTTCACCAAGAATCTTTTTCCTTTTACTTGCTTATAGTTAGAATCTTTTTCCTTTTACTTGCTTATAGTTAGGTACGAAGCTCTGATACCAATAACAAAAGTAGAACAAAGGAACAAGGAATAGTAATGGACAAAAAGAGGAGTTGCTATAGAAGTGGAATGGGAGAGAGTTTGGGAGAATTTTGTTGTGCTTTCATCTAATGAAACTTACAAATATTTATAGACGTACAAAAAAGCTAGTACAAAAGATGATAAACTCAAGTACAATTCTTATATGAAATATTAATTTAAAAAGTTTGTATATTCTGTCGCACTACAGCATTCTCCAAATCCAATATGGCACATTTAACGTGATACCCATAACATAACACGCCATTGTTTGGGGGCCTTCTTATACAATGTGTACAACAAAATATCGTTTTGACGCATAATACATCCAACATGCCTCTATTCCGAAAGTAGAGTGTACAAGTGTGAAAAGCAAGTCTAAATACTACCTACTGCGGTCCGACCTTTTGATAGACACTGTATATTTAAAAAGCTTACACGTTGGGCTGGATAAACTGATCAGGTGTAGGAATTTGACTTTGAAGATTTCAATAAAACCAGTCAATTAAATGCAGAGGAGAAAGGAAAGAGAAATAGAGGGAGGGGGGCAAGTACTTTATATCCCAAAATAGATACGTGTTGGGTGTGGGGTCCAGATATGAGATTCCAAGGCCTTTTGTCCTCATATTCCGGACCCACGTGAGTCTCTTTGTAGAATTCATTGAATCCAACGGTGCCTCCACAACTTAAATACCACCACAATTCAATGATTCACACAATCAGTTCAAGAATATTTAATCCATAAAATAATAATGGGTAATAAATATTAGCAAAAACTAGGAGGTTATCAGCTCTAGAATTATGGGTGGCCGGTGATCCACCTCCCTCCAAATTTCTTCCTATTAATTATGCTGTTTTGATATTCAAATACAAACCTATTCACACACCAACAAAAAAGCATGAAGGACCACCACAACGAACTATTGATAGAAGAACACTGCAGCCCTTTCTAGCTCAATTAGCTCCAAGCCTCCAACTAATCATCCAGAAAGAGAGATGATCCAAAAAATAAATGCAGCAGCTTAATGCTAAATAATCTTCTCATTCAAGGGGAAAAAAACAGTAATTACACTTGTTTTCCTTTATCTTGGGGTGATTCAAGGTACTTATTGATTGGTGAGCAACCTAAAAGCAGACGAATCGTTTGCAGCCACATGGCACATGGGCCCCTGCTATTGAGCTAGAACACTGCTGCATGGTATTCTGTGAATACTAGATTATTTCTCCACCATTGAGAAATTTGGGGCCTTAGTTCTCATGCTTCATCCCTCAAAACACTAGTTTAGACATTTCTGGTACTTCTCGAACTTGTATTGTTTTCTTTGCCAAGGCTGCACAACTAAGCTTTCATCATCGAAAGCGATGGTATTACCTTTACCTGACCCAAGTTCCGGTCAAAAAGAGGAGATCCCTTAGGCATAGCTAAAATTCGTGTGCACAAGCAGTGTTGTATTAAGATGTGTCTTGAACCATGTCTCCCGTGTACCATGTCAAATATGTGCTCGAAGCTGAAACGGATGGACACTTCTTCAATTCATTTTATTAGTGTTTAAATAGTTCATTAATTAATCCACACAACGCCGCCAGTGTTTAACTCCTTAGCGCCAACCAAATCATACATGCAGACACATTCTCTAATCGTCCCAACTAACTCGGTAATCATCAAAGCATCAAGTTCTTCCAAAAAGCAGATGTCCTAAATCTAACATTTTCCAGTTTTATATCGATAAGCATTGCCTCTTCCATGACTCCAAAAAAGTCTAAATCAATCAATAGCAGCAATCAAACATATTTATTCTATAGAGGTTATAGTAATGAGTTGGTATGAGATAATGCAAAGCAGAGCTCCAAAAGTCAAAGCACAATGCTTTCAAGTTTGAATGGAGATCAGGTAATCAAAAAATAAATCCAAAATTCAGACCACTGGTTCAAGCTTCTTCTAGAACATGGGCCAAGATAAATAAAACACAATAGACAATAATTGGGAGAGGGACCACCTAAAGAAAGTAAATGTACTAACCTCCATGTTAATTCCAATTGAAGTATATATTGATATTTGGTCAGATCCAGGGATTCCATCTTCTTTGTCTTTGTACCTCAACTTCACTCATCCAATTGGACAGCCATAAGAGACCTTTGTAACCATAATATGTTGCCGCAGCCAGAGCCAACACAAGGGTAACACAAAGAACAATCCTCCGCACGGCAGCAGTGATTTTCTGTTCAAACGAGTAGCTTCCATTGTTAATCAAATAAAGCAGCATAGATAATTGCTTACTTGTACTAATACGAAGAAATAGAAGAAAACCAGAAGTGTTGAAATTTGCTTGGATTCTTTCGTCCGATCACATCTTTTTCTCCATTTGGGTACATAATTCTCAGCGTCCGCCTCCTTATTGATTTTAGCTCCTTCAGTCAGCTCAGTGAGTTCATTCACCAATAGGGAGCCAAGGTATTGTTCATAATTATGAATTTCTAATCTCAATCATGCAAGATTGCAGAAAGATCATTGCACAGCATTTTTCACTTCCTCCAATCCCAAGTTATGGTGGTTGACAATTATTTGAGCCCAGTCTCACTCTCAAGTATACATCATTGCACAAAAGTAAATTTACAATCAACTCCACATCCTCCCTATTGGTAGGGATGCTTGTTTACAGTAAAGAGGCGACTGAGTAAGATAAGTGCAGGATATACAATGCAGAAAGCAAGTAAACGCCATGGATAGACATGATAGAGAAACAAGCGGACGAAGCCCACCCCAGCCGTGGTCTGTATAGCTAAAACAAGGTTGAATCATGGGCTTTTGAGGCTTTATGAGTTATGGGCTTGCTTACCAGCCTCTAAGAGACCCAAAGCTCGAAACAATAAAAGCAAGTTTGCTTCTAGACTGCCTCCATTTTGCAGGCAGATTCCTCTTCCTTTGGCTCAAAGGCAACAGGCTAAGGTAGGAGGAATTTAGATTAAATGACTCATCTAGCCTTGAAACCCCATTGAAGGCATGATTCAGTCCAATGTCTCTGATACTGTTACCAAGAGACTTCACCAGCAATATTAACTGAAACCTTCTTCCTTCTTGTACACTAGCAGTCACATAAAGCCCATTGCATGAGACTACTTTTTCACCATCTAACGGTTCTCATTCGGGTATCAAACTTAATCAACCATTGGAAACATAGGCTACAGCATGTTGCCGCAAGTATTTACAGAGTAACTCTTGGAAGTACAAGAAATTATATGCACTTCTCACAGTACTCGTAGTGAGCCTACTTCAGATTAAAAGTAATTTTCGTATAGAGAGTTGTCCTTCCCAAAACGTTTTAAGATAGGCAGCTTTCATGACTTTAGTTTCATTGCACCTCAGTTCTAAGTGCTTTTGCCGATTCTACTTTAACATGATAAAATATGACTCAACATAATTGAATCTCAGTGGCTGTTCAATTAGTTAACAATGCATTCTATTTCTTGAAGACTGCTTATTTCTTGAAATGGCATTCTATTTCTTCAAAAGCATTAACTCAATAGGCAATCCAATTTCGTACTTCAAAGTGCACAGGAATGCAGATTTGCATTGCTGCAAATCTGTATCTGTGACCTTTACTTTGCTCCTGCAATTGGAATTACAAGGAAGTAATCCCAATCCATATTAACTTTTGGATAAATCTTTAGGATCATTACCAGCACTCCGATAGGCCACTTGAACATCTTGATAGTGCCATTCCTTTTTCAGGGCATCCGCAATGAACAGTAGCCTTTCAGAAGATGGATATGAAATTTGCAAATTAATCAGAAACGGACACGTGATATGGTTAAATTCTACAGACACTCCTGACAAAAGTCAGCCAGATGAGGTATCTACATGTGCTATTTTGCTTCATAGGCAATGCTGTGCTTAAAACAGGTACAGTAGAAATATCATATTTTTGTTTCAGCAAATGAGAATAAGATTTCCTATAAAAGTGTCTAAATGGAAACTGTCATCCTGAACTGTCTTCATGGAGTTGAGAATTTTTGAACATTTAAATAGATCAAGTTGACAGTGCAAAGCTAATTCTTCAATGACATGTCATCAACCATCTATTGTTTACGGAAACTAATTTGTTACTTTCTGAATACGTTCCAACATCAGTGACCATGTGTTCTAGAATTTCCATTTATCAATTAACAGGTTACCCAAAAGGTAAGGGCCTATTTTATGTATATGTGATCACTTTTCCTGGTAATTTGTAATCCTATCTTAATAATCCGAATGAACGAGTTCAGAAGCTGCTCCCCACTCCACTGTGGGATAAGATTAGGGCTTCTTTAATATGTGTTACTACTTTTGTTGATTGAATTCCCCCTTGCTTACGAGTGTCTGATTCTCGATGTGTAATGCCTGCTAGAGTCCTAGCACAATTTATACGTTTTATAAAAATGCCTTGGCATATAGGAGATAGAGAAGTCAAGCAGACAATAAAAGTATAAATCTGTTTCCTCATGGATATTAATAATATTCTTGAAAAACAGAAGAAAGCTTTCAAACTAAACATATAACATGAACAAATTACTGACTACTTGTGCCAGAACTAAGCACAGTTCTTGATACACAAATATTACCTTTTTAGAGCACTTCTCAGGTGCAGGGCATTGACCAGGATGACATATCTCCGGGCATAGATGTGTACAATAAGGTAATTTTCTGCATGCCAACACAAAAATCAAGAGCGACCTCATTAGAAGTTGACCATAAGGTCTTCTGTGCTTCCTATTCAGCTAGCAGCCTAGCACTACCTAATTGATAAGATAACGTTTCCTGCTTTGTTTGATAGTGATACCACAAGACAGGAGCTATGATAAAATAAGCTTTCCTGCTTTGGCAGGTGTAAAGTTTTGGAAAAGTTAGGATTTATGTTTCATTGCAATCAATATATAAGTACAATAGGGACATAATTACACTACAACCCTCTAACACTAAGTTAATTACTAAGTACACAACTAATCTACAACATGGGCCCATATCTTAACACTTTCCCTCAAGTCGATGCGAAGATATTAATCAAGCTCAACTTGGATACAATGGGATGAAACATCTTGCTACCAAGTCCTTCTGTGAATATATCCGCTAGTTGATATTTAGACCGCACAAAAAGCATGCATATCAAACCCTTGCTCAGCTTCTCTTTGATGAAGTGTCTGTCAATCTCTATATGCTTTGTTCTATCATGCAGGGTTGTGAGCAATTTTTATGGCGGCTTTATTGTCACAATAGAGTTTCATCAGTCCATCATCTCCAATCCCCAAATCATGTAGCAAGTTGTGGAGCTATAAGAGTTCACAGGCCCCATGAGCCATGACTCTATACTCAACTTCTACGCTAAATCGAGCAACTACTGATTACTTCTTATTTTGCTAGGTAACCAAGTTTCCTCCAATGAAAGCACAGTAGCCGGAGTAGAGCGTTTGTCATCTATGAACCTTGCTCAGTCTGCATTAGTAAATATCTCCAGATGCAAATGACCATAAATACCCTTTCCATGGAGCTGGCTTGAGATACCTCAAGATACGATAAACAGAATCCATATGTGCGATACATGGATCATGCATAAACTGACTAACAACCCCCACAGCATATGAAATATCCGGTCTAGTATGAGATAAATAAATTAGATGACCCACAAGTCTCTCATATCTCTTTTTGTCAGTACTTTCCCCGTATCGCCACTAAGATGATGATTAGCCTCAATAGGAAAATCTGCAAGTTTACAACCTAGCATACTTGTTTCCTCTAACAAATCAAGAATGTACTTCTATTGAGAGATGAAAATACCTTTGTCAGAGCTCGCCACTTCCATCCCAAGAAAGTATTTCATTGATCCTAGATTCTTGATCTCGAATTCTTGAGCCAGTTGAGTTTTAAGGTCAGAAATCTCATCCACATCATTACCTGTCATTATCATATCATCAACATAAACAATAAGGATAGCAATCTTGCCACCACTTCCTTTGATAAACATAGTATGATCAGTATGACTCTGCCAGTATCCATATCTCAACATAGTCTTCAAAAACCTATCAAACCAAACTCTTTGTGATTGCTTTAACCCATACAAGACCTTTCTCAATCTAAACACTTTTTCTTCACTTGCAATCGAGGAAAAACCCAGCGGTATCACCGTATAGACTTCCTCTTCTAAATCACCATGGAGAAAAGCATTTTTTACGTCAAACTGTTGAAGGGGCCAATTTAGATTTGCCGCACAAGAGAGTAGCCCGTACAGAATTCATCTTTGCTACCGGAGCAAAGATGAATTAGCTCTTTTGGGTGGAAGAATAACCGACGAACATACATTTAATGGCCCGTGGATCAAGTGTTTCACGAGTTGGAGAATAATTATGAACGAAGCATGTACACCCAAAGACACGGGGAGGGATGAAAAACAGCGTAGAGGACCCAGTAAGTACCGCGACAGGTGCACATTTGTCCAGAACATAGGTAGTAAGACGGTTGATGAGGTAGGCAGCAGTCAAGGTAGCCTCACCCTAGAATTGTTTTGGATCATTCATCCAGAAACTCATGGTTTGGACCATATCTAAGAGATGACTATTTTTGCACTCGGCAAAGCCATTCCGTTGAGGGGTGTTAGTGCAAGAAAATTGATGAATTATGCCATGGTCCCGAAAATGAGTTTCAAGACCCCCTTTAAAGAACTCCCCCTCATTATAAGAACGTACAATTTTGACAAGTACCCCAAATTGAGTACAAATCATTTTATGAAAATCTTATAAAAATAGTGTGAACTTCACTTTTGTCTTTCATCAAATAGACCCATGAAATACGGGAGAAATCATCCACAAAAGAGACAACCACCTGTAACTTTTAAGGGAAACAATCCGTGAAGGGCCCCAAACATCAGTATGAATAAGACTAAATGGAACATGACTTTTATTATTACTCGGATAAAAGGAAGCTCAATGATATTTTTCCAGTTCACAAGATTCACACTTAAAAGTGGAAATAGTTTTATTTGCTAACAAGGAAGGAAACAAGTGTTCTAATAAATAAAAGGAGTGATGGCCAAGACAGGTGATGCCATAACCAGATGGTGTTAGTAAATGAATCAGAAACCCTCGTGAGATGAGCCTGCTAGTGATTTCTTTCCACGAGATCCAAGACATATAGACCATTTTCCTCTCTACGCCAATCGTCTTCCTCGTGATAAGGTCCCTAGAAAACACAGTGAGAAGGAAAAAATGAGACACTGCAATTCAAATGACGAGTAATTTTACTAATGAACAATAGATTAGTAGAAAAACTAGGAACATGAAATATAGAGGATAATGGTAATGGCAGGGAAGCATAGACTAAACCTTTGACTCATACGGATGAAAAAGTGTAGTCGGTGATTTTAACTCTATCTGGACTTGTGTATGGTTTATAGGTGGAGAACACAGAGGGTACACCAGTCATATGATCAAATGCACCGGAATCAATAACCCAAAAAATACTAGGCAGAGAATGGAGTGAACTCACAGAGTTAGCTATATTACCTGAACGGGCAAAAGACGGCGAGGAACCAGCAGGGTTATCAAGTCTCGAGATAAAGCGCAGAAAGTCTCCATCTTTGATGAAGAAAGGGGTTCTGATGAAGATGGGGTTGGATCACTAGTAGCTGGTGAATCTAAAACCTCCATGTGATAGACACGGGATCCTCTCCCTCTCTACCTCTATAACTCCCAAACCTGCCACCCGAAGTCCCACAACAACCACCTTTCCCACGATTGCCTCCCCCCCCCCCCCCTGAGTTTCCAACATGTCTCCCTAGTGTGGTGAGGGTACTGGTAATGATTGCAAAAAAACTTATCCTTCTCATTAGGAGATCTCTCAGCAAAGCTATTTCGGTTCCACGACTGGCTCCTATCATCATTGTGGGGAGCAGAGACCAAGGCAGAGCGGTCAAGAGGAATAGTAGCCAACACGGTAGCACGTCGGCTTTCTTCATTCTGAACATAGGCAAAAACTTCTCAAAGAGATGGAAGTGGCTCCATTCTCAATAGTCAACTACTAATGGGATCATACTCCTAATTTAGACCAGCAAGAAACTTAAATATTGATCTATGTCAACCAACTTCCTGAAACTCGCAGCATCTCGAATGCAAATTGGGTTCCAATCCTGGTAATGATCAAAAGAATGCCATAAGTCGTAAGGGTAGTGAAGTACTGGAGAACTGTCATCTTGTCTTGTTTCTACCATTCGATGGTGCGCTTCAAGTCATATACTTGAGCTATGTTCCCTTTGCGAGCATATGTATCCGCAAGGGCATCCCAAATCTCCTTGGCCATTTTCAAAATCAGAAATCTTTTGCCGATCAAAAGAATCATAGAATGTACTAGTCTGTTCATCACTTGGGAATTCTCTATATCCCATTTTTTATACCTCGGATCCTTAACAAGTGGTGGCAGTATGGTCCCATCGACATAACCTAGATTGCCTCGACTTTTCAGAGACAACAATGCCAAGCATGACCAAGAGAGATAGTTCTAGCCATCGAATAGAGTAGTAGTGATTCTCAAGTTGGAGTTGGAGCTAATACTCTCCCTCTTTTTGCCTGTGGCAGGGAGCTTGTGGTAGATTTCTCCTCTCTTATAGCAAGCGAAGACAAATACTCCTAACAATCACATGATACTGGAAGCCACGAACAATTTGTACAAATCCGAGAATTTATGGACAGATCATGGGCTGATCGAGAAGCCCATGAAAAGGAATCAGAAACTCAGGAGAGTTTAGCAAGGAACAGAGATTAGCGAGGGGTTTGCGACGAGGGGTGTCACGAGAAGGCTAGTGGGTGTCACGAGGGGTTTGCGACGGTGGGTTCGTGATAAGGTTGGTGTTTGCGAGGTGGCTGGTGTTGCGATGGTTATTAGTAGTAGCAACTATAGTGATTGGCCAAACCCTACTAATGGAGGCTCCGATACCATATTGAATAATATTTGTGAAAGCTTGGTTAGAGATTAGAACTCCAACCCTTTATATAGTAATCCCAATATGAGAACAATTACAAAAAAGGCCCTTAAGCTCCTCCCAACATAGAAAGACAATAATAAGAATAGACACAATAATAAGGAAAGACAATAATATGGCAACTAATACACTAATAAAGGAAATAAACCAATATATGGTGAATATTCAACAATGACAACCTCTTTCACAAAAATGCTTCCCCCAGCTAAGCAATTCTCGCAAGGGGTCCCACACCAAATAATTATTCTAACAAGAAGAAGAAAGAAAAGATCATCATATGATCTTAGATAGAGAGAGAGAGAGAGAGAGAGAGAGAGATATTCATTATGTGAATCAGTTTATAGTTACTCTGAATCACTAGTAATCCTAGTACAAAAGCTAGTGATGAGCTCTTGCATTATGTGAATCAGTTTATAGTTACTCTGAATCACTAGCAGTCCTAGTACAAAAGCTGGTGATGAGCTCAAGATTGGTCTGACAAGAACCCAAAAAATACTCTTCAGAACTCATACAAAATGAAACCGCATAAGAAGCTTTACTGACTTATATTTCTCCCCCTTCTGATCATATAGAGGGACTGCTCGGACCCCAGGTCTTAGCTCCGAGACAGGCAAACACGTCTGCCCACCAAAGCCGTCCTTCTCTGACCTGTTGTGTTCTCTCACTTCGATTCGTAGTAGAGCCAGCTCTGGAACAGTCAATGGAAATGTGAACTCTTCGTCCCAAACAGGCGCCCAGTCGTCCCCAATCACCCTCGTTTTCTTCTTGGTTGCATCCGCTGGCACTCCTAATATATAAACCTGCAAAACAGATCAATCACTAGATAGAGTGAGTTATCTTTGCTTCACCACTATAAGTAAATGGATTATACACACGAAAGTAGACAAATTTTGAATATCAGTTTCCACATTTACACACTGACATAAGCATATACTTCTACGTAGATATTGAAGTAGTTGAAAACTTCCAAAAGGTACTAGCTAAATCAACGTAAATCAATCAGTTAATATGTTGTAAAACTAGCTGTATCTAGTACATAAGCTAAAGGCAGATTTTGGTAGAGATTTTAAGTGCGGTAGCAAGAGGTGCCGACTATTCACCAGAATTGTAACAGAGAGCCAAAAAGAAAAGAGAAAAAATAGGATGCACACCCTACTAACCTTGGTGTAGAAGTCTGGGGGTGAGTACGTGTCAAAGTGTGTAGGACTGAAATCCAGACGCCATCCATCCCCCATATATACTCTCACCTGTAAAGAAAGATGAATGCTCGCATACTATCAAATGTATCACCAGACAAATTAACTATCAAGCCATTTTGAGAGACTAACCTTTAAAGTTTTCTTCACCGGCAGTTCTGTTTTAGGATCAAACACCTCATTATTTGGACCTTTCATCATGAGAAAATCAGGTTTCCTCACATAACCACAACCTCCGTTGGATCTGAACATCCCATGCATCAAGCGGAGTGATTTTCCATGTCCCTGTTCCTCAACGTAACAACAAAAGCCATTAACTGGTTTTGTCTTATGATTTTCTACTATCAATGTGTACGAGGGAAGAGAGAGGGGTATCATAGATTTAGACATGAAAGCTGCTGATTATAGAGGATTTGGCACCCGCACCACATAAATCTGAAGCCCATGCAAAGTAATTCAACTTAAAGGCTTTTATCTAATGAAATGTTGTAAAATAGAAGAGTTTAGACACTGACGTGTCTCGAGTTTTGGACAAACCCAAGTGCTTAGCATGGCCTTGAGAGCTTAAAGTAACCCTAGTTACCTTGCGTAACAAATATGACTGCACTACAGAGGTAGGTTAGTGAATAGTGCACATGCTACAGCTAAAGTCTAGGTAAGTATACTCCACAAATTTGACATGCAGTCAGCAACTTTAGATTCTCACACTGAACCTGAACTTTCCTTTTATGACAAACCCAGTCCACTACTTTTGCCTCTCTTCCATCCTTGCCATTTTTTGTTTGCATATGCCATATCAACAATTAACTTAATCAACCAGAACCTTAAAACCAACCTGCATATTACATGCAACCATCTGAGCTCCATGCATCCATGCAATAAGCGGCTTGAAATTTGAGGAGGTGACCCGGCTCCCCTTTGGATATACCCTCAGAATATTCTTCTGTGTGAACCTAAGAAGGAAAACAGATAATGTATAAAAATAAAAATAAAAAATCATTCAACACAGCACAATTCTATTCGCTCAATAAAGAGTATTTGAAATTAGTTCTTGTAGTTAATAAGCAAATAAAACTTTATGGCTTACCTCACAATGTCAGTTCCATAATTTGTGGCTGCCTTTTCAAGTGCTTTTTCACTCAAGCTCAGACGTTTAACTTTGTCAATACCACCCTTTAATGCCTCTCTCAACCCCTTCTTTGGTTTCCCAGCATGAATTGCAATTAGATGCTTGTATTGAGGTGCTCCTAACTGGCCTGATTTTGACTCCAAGTCATCATCGTCTTCATCGTCTTCATCATCCTGATCAGTGTCAATCTGCCAACCATGATGAAAATCTAATGTGTTGAAATAATTGAGCACCTTAGAAACCATAGCATAACAAAAAAATTCATTTCCAGTTTTTAAAATGATTGGATAAATTTATATCTGAGCTCACCTTGTCATCAGAATCGGGCTCAGCTCTTTGGTCATTTGACTCCTTTCCCAATGTTGCTTCATCAGATGAATTCCTCTCTGTTCGTAAGCCATTTTCTCTTTGCCTTGGATGCTTAGATTCAAGGTATTCTTTTGGTGGTTTGGTTGAAAGAATAATTCGATGTTTTAAGGCTTCTGGTGAAGGGAATTCTTCTAAGCACCCTGATTTGGGGTAATACAACAGTTCTCCAAAAGTTTGAGTGACCATCTGGAGGGAGATTTAATTTTGTTAAGGTTGAGTCTAAGTTATGTTGCAATTCTGTATCATGAAAGTAAAAGTGGTGTGGAGAGGAAGCTAACCTCTGCAACCTTAGCCTGAAGGTCGGGTGTAAGGTGGTCCTCCAAAGTTATTATAACAGGGTACGGAGATTTAACAAAAGCATATTCTTTGATGGATTTCAAGCATTTGAACAGTGGCACAGGCGTCGTCAGGGTCCTAGATTCATACAGAAGTTGATTTTTCAAACATTAACACCAGTCAATTATGAACTTAAGAAAATGTAACGTACATAAATGTTGTCTACCTTGATCCTTATTAGCTCAAACTTCCAATCTGTATCGCAAATGCAATGGCATGCAAGCCAAAATTACCTGATTGTGTCATTTATTCTTAGGTTTTTCAATTATTATTTGCTCTATGATGTTTTTGATGAAAAGTCAACCTTTTGGCTCTGAAGATTGAATATTAAAAGAAACCAACTTTCTGAAACCTTCCCTTCCAAATAATGAAATAAATATTAAAAGATTGTCAAAGTTTCGATTTCGATGAAGGGTTACACTGATCTTGTCATGACATGCCTATCTATGACCAGGTACACAACAAACTGTTTACAATACAACCACCACACGCGTAAACAATATGTAGGTGATCAATTCAGAAAAAGACCAATCTGGAATTTGTCCATACCTTCCATGAAGAACGTGAAGGTCATCTTTTGCAGAATTCGGCCACAAATCTAGCTCTATTGCCCTCACACCTCTTTGCAAAGCCTTTATTATTGGTATGTCGCTACACTCACTGCTCAGTTGGTTTCCTGTTAGGTACGAGTTGTGACCTGTATATATAAAGTAATGTTGCAACGGAGCAGTCATATCGTGGTGTACCTGAAATGATACAAGTTGTCAACAGCATATTTAAACCTGTCTAAGCTAGAATCATTCAAGGCACTGCAGATTGAAATTCAAACATAAAATGAAATTCAAAGTGTGGAAAGTCGCATTTGAATAATAACAGAGTATCATGGTTGAGTACTCAGAAGCATATAACATAGACGTGAAAGCAGAACTCAATTCCTCACCTAGACATAATCTCTGGCCATCTCTATGACCATATCTCTAGCCGAAGCAACTAATGGAAGGAAGCCTTCCTATCCAGATGGAAAAGGCCTATGTTGCTAGTTTGGATTGGGAAAGAGCGACCCAGACTCTGCTCTTGGGAATGATTTATCCCTATGCCATCTAAAAAATGTCATACAGATCATGTTGCAGAGAGGCCACTAAGGAGGGGCAACAAGCTTAAATCCCAATTAACCCAGGTTGAAATGGCCAGAATCTAGACGATAATGAGCTTCATCAAAGGGAAATATCGAATATAGTAGTATTCATGACTCATATTAATAGCTAATTCTTTTAATTCCATGTGCCTTCTATTACTTTGCTTTACATTACAAGAACATGAGTCAAATTTTATGTCCTCCCCTTTTTGCATAAAATGTCAGTTCAAGAATAGACGGATATTGTATACTGCTTACAACTAGGCCACTGATCCTCAGAAAAGGTGCAGAAGCACTACCACATTACCTTCACAAATAAATGTCTTCCAAACACTTTGAATGGACTTTGTCTGTTGATTTTTATTGTCAAGGAACTCTACTCAACAATCCTTTACGCCAATGACTTGGGATGAACTTCAGGGATCCATTTCATCCAGTTGATTATAGCCGTAAGTGTTTGTTAATAGGCAATTGTGAAAAACTACAGAATATAATTATAACTTTGAGATTCAGTCTCTTTGCCATCGACATACTTCAATAATTCCATTTGTGGAAACTCGGTTATGAAAAGCAATTTATAGTCCAAAATGAATACCACGATACTTACCACTGGCACCACATGATGTGCCACTGATATTCTAGGGTTCCCATCTCTGCTTATAGAAAGTAAAGCTATGCAATTTTGTGTTTGGAAAAGCAGTAGAACAGCTCTAGAAAATAATTGAAATACAATTGCTGAAATTTTACCAGGGCCATAATCAACAACATGAACTCATATCTGCCAATTCTCACTCTTCGGGGCCATAGGTTTAGTCTAACCATGCTTAACCCCCGTCACACTAAGTAAAATTTGATGCAGTGATCAAAGCAGCGAAATCAGTTTCTCCCGTTAGTTTGCAACCTCGTTATTGAACCCCCAAGTTCATGTAATAAAAATAGCTTTTAATTACATAAACTAATAATAGATAGGAGTACAATGTTCAGTTACTAAAGTCCTGAATGACTACATCAAACAAATTGAAACCTCACACTAATATCGAATTACCAAAAAAAAAACTGCCGTCTTGTTGAAGCCACATGATTGCACTCAGTGGAGACTTCCGCTTTGTCAAGCCCCAAAGAAATGCAAGCACTCGAATCTTCAATCAATGTTTTCTTTTTTTCTCTTTCGCGAACTAGTCTATCTAATACCTCCACGTTCAATCTATCGAAGCTTCAATTCAAGATGCATGATACGTATAAATATATATACGCATATCCATGTGTGTGTGTGTGTGTGTGTAGAGAGAGAGAGAGAGAGAGAGAGAGAGAGAGAGAGAGAGAGAGGACCTGTGACTTGATAGGGCCATTGAGATCGTCGAAAAGGAGGTAGTGGAAGAAATCGTCGAGAGTGAGACCTTGGCGAGTCAAATTGGTCAGGTGGCGTCGCCGATCGAGAACATTGTGGATAATTTGATCTGCATCGGAAACACTACAAACTTCCTCCCCCTGAAACTCGACCAGAAACCGGACGAGCTGATCGGCCGACATCTCCGGCGACGATCCACTCTCGGCGTACTTTGCGAACGCCTCCTTAACGTCCGGCGGTGGCTCCGGGTCGTGTATCCTGTACTTCCTGGTGATGCATCCAAACAGCTTGTAATTCAAGCACCCCGTTTCCTTCATTCTCTCTCTCGCTCCCTCTCTGAAATTCTTTCACAAAATATAGTTGGAGGATCTAAAAGTGAACCTTTTTCGTTTTGATTTTCGTTGTATTGTGATTTGTTTTCCAGAGAGAGAGATTAGGAAAATTAGGGGACGACTTTTTAGCTGACAAAGATTTTTCCTCAGGCAAGCCTTCAGATTTTTCCTCGAGTAAAGCCTGGGAGCTTTTGAAGCTTAACGTATGCCATCTTAACAACGATAACTTTAAAGCAACTTACTATTTTGTCCCCTAATGCTCCTTTGTTCTCATTCCCGCCGTTTCTTTTTCTTCTTCCCCGGAACATTTTAATTATTTATTTCATTTATTTTCTTTCTCCTGTGAGAAAATTGTCAAATAGAATTGTGAAATTGTAATGTACTAATTTTATTTAAATCTAAAATAATCTATAGATTTTATAAAATAATATAAATCTAGTTAAATTCTTAAAAGTTTAAAAAATAAATAAAATTATGTCATTTTATTGCACACAATATTATAGTAAATATTACATTAATTATGTTGTTATCGTATGATCAATTCTAAATTTCAAATATATTATTTATTTCATAAATTACATAATTATATCATATTACGCTACTCGAGACCTCGTTTTATCTTTCTTTTCTTATTTTTGTTTTCAAGCGCTTTGGTATTGTCGAATATATTAAAAAAAGTACAGTGCAAAATAGAATAACAATTTCCACAAAATTACACATTGTCGTACCGTGGCGGCATTATAATACTCCAATATGTTTCTTATAAAGCAATATTAAACCAATATTCGAAGTGTCCATCTGGACAGAATAGTCAAAGCATACGACTTGAATATATCCCCATTCACACCATCACATCAAATGCAACCATATGTCCATAACAAAGATGGCACTTCCGCCTAGGATGAAACAAATAGCAAAGTTTTACTTTGAGGAAAAGTCTTGTGACGGTTATGTTTGAAATGCATTCAGATACAAATATATTCGTAATTATTAAATACACGTAGATTTAACAAATTATTAAAATTTTGTATATATTCAGCGATTTCGTACATATTTGTATTTAAATATATCTGGAACATCTGTATTCCTAATATTACTCTTATTCTATAAAATAGAGTAAACTTTTAAATTTTAAATCTTGACCATCAAGGTAATTCGTTCGAATTCTCTCGGAGCTCACTTCAGGTCTTGTAGACGAGGTCATTTGTAGCTAAATAGGGTTGATTCAAGGTACGTTTTTTTAAATCTTTATGGTAATGTTGATGGCTTAGAATCTCCTCTTCATTTAGTATAATGCTCTGAAAGTTGACAACGTTAATTAAATACTTTTAATATTAATTTTTTTTTTCAAAATACTTATTAAAAAGAAACTCCTTTTATTGTAACTGAAATTTAAATAAATACTAAGTCTAAAAGTGAAATGACTGGAATACCTTTCGGGGTTTGCATTGGTCATTTCAAAATAAATTTAAACAGAAGAGTAATTAGGAGTTAGGTAGCCGGGTAGCCAAGTAAAGGTTTCTCCGCGTTAACCTCTGGCTTTATCTGCTCCATTAGAATCTCCTCCAGCTCATTACATCTGGCATGAAACGCCAAAAGCAAAAAAATTTAACTAATGAGTTTATAAAACTCAGTAGGAAGGGTTATTTAAAAACCGAACCTATAGGTAAATGCACATACATCATAAGATATGACATAACAATAGAATACGTGAACTGAAGCATAATAAACAGAATTTAATAACACATGTTGATATGTCAAAAATTGTAAAATAACACTTAAGAGTTTTACTTTCATTTTTTTTTCTTTTCTTTTCTTTTAATCAGGACAACGCCCGATGGAAATCAAGCTCACATAGAATATGGCACAACAACCAATGAAAATCTAACCAAAAACATGAGTGAAAAGGAGAAATCGAACACTAACTCACCTCAGGAATCCAACCCGGAACAAGAGTGAGATGGAAAATTGAATTACTAAATTCACCTAGGGAATCTAAACCGGAATAGCACAGAAATCAAATCCAAAACATCACAATAGCAAAACGACCTTCAATTCTGATTTCACAACAAGAAAATACACTTTTGGCCACTAAAATTAGCAACTAAACTAAATTTAGTCGCCAAAAGTAGTGTATTTGGCGACTAAATTTTGTAGTCGCCAAATGTTGAACCTTTGGTGACTAAAATTTATTTAGTAGGCAAATGTCACCCTTTTGGCGACCAGACTTTGTTTAGTTGGGAAAAGTCATGATTTTTGGCGACTAAAATTTATTTAGTCGGGCAATGTCAACTTTTGGCGACTAAAATCTGACTTTTGGCGACCAAAATCTGTTTAGTTGGGAAAAATATGACTTTTGGCGACTAACGGTTATTTAGTCGGGAAATGTCAACTTTTGGCAACTAAAATCTGTGTAGTCGGGGAAAGTCATGACTTTTGGCAACTAAAATTTATTTAGTCGGGAAATGTCACTCTTTTGACGACCAAAACATATTTATGTGACGACTAAAACAAAGTTTAGTCGGTGAAAGTCACGACTTTTGGGGCCTAAAGCACATTTGGTCAGCAAATGACATATATCTATTATGTATATTATGTATATCCGTATGCGAATATATGTATGTATGTATTCGAATATACATATATTATATATATTCCGTATACGAATATATATATATATAGATACACACACACACACACACACATACATGTATATATATGTGTATACTATATGTATGTATACGAATATACGAATATATATACATATAATATATAATATACGAATTATATACATACATACATATATATATATATATATATATGCACACACACACACACACATATATATATATGTATATATATACATATTATTGTATACGAATATACACATGTATACATGTATTGTATTTGTACATATATTATATTATAGTATATGAATATACGGATACATATGTATATTATATGTTATATATATTATATTATAAATGTATATATATGTTATATATATTACATATACATGTATATCCGTATACGAATATACAGATATATATACACATACA